>JARHVA010004616.1:332500-632500 GCA_037957365.1 Torreya grandis | reverse complement strand
CAAACAATTTTGGGAGGTTAGAGTAATAGCCAATTAGTTAAATTTGAGGGAGCAACACAATAACATGAAGTATAACTAACTTCATTAACTGGGAGACATGTCCCAACTAGTTGGTAAAATGGGGGAAGACACATGAAGATAGAAAGGAAAGATGGGAATGACATAGAGACACACTCTTATGCTTTACCTATGCCACAAGCCTCTCAATTATTGAGACCATGTTGCCATTAAAACTCTTGAAAAGGACACTGTGAACCTGGTTCTGACTCATTAGGAAGCCTCTTGAAAGGGTTCTAAATTATATTGAAAATAGTTGTGACTTGTGATAGTCTTCTAATTACCAGTATTACCAACTGAGCTATAGAAACTTATGATGGATCTTTTCCATGACATCATGTTCAAGGAAAGGACAACTAAATAATTAGGCATGCTTTTAGCCTAGTATAAATATAGAGTGTTGGACTTAACACCATAACATAGTACCAGTTTGGTTAAGTTTATAAATTCATAGGTTGTATAATTCAGATGACCAAAAATGAACGTAATTAATAAATGTAGAATAATATTTTTAGAATATAGAGTTGAATTGATAGCTAAATAATTTGAATCTAAAAAGTGAAAACATGCCAATAAGATTGAAATAATTCATGAAAAAACATCACAATATGAACAATATGTGTTGAGAAAAAGATTAAAAACACAAGCGTGTTTAGATCATTTGGCTGAGTTAGAAAGAAAACATAGATAAAAAATCATTGTGAAGCATCTCAAAAGCATCAAATGAGTGTCAATGTTGACATGAATTTTAAAAAATTAAACTCAATATTGATAGATCATGTACATGTAAGTGCACAAAGTTGGTGGATAAAAAGGGGCCTACCCATGGACATGATTTTCTTAAAATTTTTGAAATCTAAACTTTTATAGATAATTTGAGATATCTACACTCTAAATTTAAAGATGGTGTAAGAACATGAAATGTAAAATTTTGAGTCTCGTTTGCAAAACACTATTTTTTTTAAAAATGGTTAAGTATAACTAAGTTAAACATCCAAAATTTGAAGATAAAATCCTATTTCTTAAGAAAATAGATTAAATAGATGGTCTTGTGGTACACCATTTTTTTAGTAGAATTTAATATTGTTTGAAACACTTTTGTAAAAATTTAGATAATATCTAGTTTGTGACCTATATTTTTTCAATGAATATTTTTTTTAATAAATTTTGCAAATAAATAAATCATGAAAATCATTTTGTTTTGAATGTGTGTATAATTAGGTCTAGTTAGTAACCATATAACTTGTTTTGCACTTGGATCAACAAAAGATAAATTACATGAACATGTATAGGAATGTATGTTTGTGGCATAGAGTGGCCTAAAAAAGGTATAGTTAGAAATCAACATAGTTTTAAACCTTAAATTAGTCTAAAAATTATAAAAATCATATTCTTTCAAAGAGGAGAGAGTGCTTGTCATGATGATATTTAGTTTTTGAATTTTACTATTAAAATTTGTAGTGTTTTTGACAATCAAAGTTAAATTTGAAGTTATATTTGACTCGACTGTAGATTGATATATCTAATCCTTTGGATCAAAAATCTAAGCCATTATCAAGTCAAAAGGCATGATATTTTAATTAAAAGTCAAATATCATGATCACATTAATGTATAACGTGATCGAATTAATATATAACTTGATCGCGTTATTATAAAAATAATAACATGATCACGTTATTGTTGTTTTTCACATTAAAGCATGTGAACAAGTACATATAGCTTTTTTTGGTTAATAGATAAGGTAATCACATTATTATAAAAGATACCTAGTATTTTATGCAAAAAAGCATGTAGACATGCACATGAACCCAACCTTGGCCAAAAGCTTAAATTTACTACTCTAAATGTGAAGTATAAAAATTATACTTTAATTTTATTTTAGTAAATATAATAAATTAGGGTCACTCTGAATCTAATAGAGTTTGTCTCATAGATATATGCCTTATGATGTGGAAAATAGTTTTTCAAAATCTAATGTAGTCAGAACTTAGACATTTTCAAAATCTAAATATTAAACTTAGGGATTCTAATACATAAATTTTGCAATTGATATCTATTTTCAGTAATCATATAGCCATTTTAAAGGTTTTTGTGCCTTCTAAATTTATTCTTATCATTTATAAGAGTTCTAAGTTTATCAAAATTGAATTTTGAAAAACTACTCACTTTAAACTTGATCTAAAGAGGTGTGATTGAGTAGTGTAGGTCACATTGATGACCTGCACACATCAAATAACCAATTTAAGTTAATTCCACTTGTTAATCATCCCTCCCTCATCTCTAATCACTTCTTACTCATCTCTCATTACCCCTAATCACTCTCTCATCATTCCTCATTGTCCCTAATAACTCCCTCATTAACCCTTACTATCCTCTGTCATATCTAATCACTCCCTTATCAAACATAATCACTCTTCCAATGGCCCTCACTATCCCTCATCATTCCTAATAACTCTCTACCCATCTTTCATCATCCCTAATAGTTTCCTCATCCCTATTCACTCCCTCCTCATCCCTCCTCATCCCTAGTCACTCCACCATTGACCTTCATTATCCCTCATCTTCTCTAATCACTCATTTTTATCATCCCTAATAACTCCTTCATTGACTATCACCATTTCTTATCATCCCTAATCACTCCCTCCTCATTGATCATAATCCCTAATCACTCTTTTCTCATCCCTAATCATCCCTAATCACTCCTCCATTGACCCTCTTCATTCCTCACCATCCCTCATCACCCTAATCGCTCCATCATTAAATGTAAGTATATACTCTAAAGATATATTTTATTCATATCATATGTTTATTAATCCATTATTATAAAAATTAACTCTTTTCTAGGACTTGTTGTGTTGTCAATACCCATTTGTGATAGTCAATTTTATTCCTAAATACAAAGGATGATATTCCAAATTTATATTCAAGTAGCATAAGTAATAACATAAAATAGAGTCTAAATTTTTATTCATTGAATTATCTTTGTTGTGCTATTGACTAAATGAAACTTTATTTAGTTTCACCTTTGGTAGCTTGGTTCAAAGGATAAAAATGAAACATAAATATCTTGTATAATTTTCTAATTCTAAGAATATTTTATTCAAATATAAAGTTATTTGGTGTTTCTCTTTCCTATATTATTTGAATCTTGGTCAGGTTCACACATTCATTCCTTGTGTGTGTAATATATCCCAAATATTCCATATTTTGTAGGAAAAATGAACATTTATTCTTGTTATCATAAAAATCTATTTTTGCAAAATGTGAAACACTAGTTTGGTATGGTGTACATGATCATCCCATGCTTTCTAAATATTAAGATGTCATCAAGGTAGATTAAAAAATTACATAGATAAAGAACCTAAGGATGTTGTTCAACATATCAATTAATGAATTCAATACATGAGATAACCTAAAAGGCATAACCAGCTAATCAATCAATCCTTCCTCTATTTTTAAGACTAGATTCCAAATGTCTAGAAATTCAACATGAATATGATGATACCCAAACTTAAGATCAATTTTGGAAAATACATCTACACAATGGATATGGTATAAAAATTCCCTAATATTTAGATGGGGATAATATTTTTTCACTTTAATCTTGTTAATATTTTCTTAAATTGATTCACAACTTTGGCACAAGCACAATTAGGCTTCTACAAGGCAATGATTTGGGCATGATGTGTCCATTATCCATGATTTCATAGATCTACCACTTGATCTATTTATTATATATAAATCTTATATTGTATAAAGAGTTTTGAGATAAAGGTAGTTAAGGGACTAAATCAATAGTATTATTTAGTGTACAGTGTGTAGGAACTTATTTAGGTGACTAAAACATATCCTTGTATTCATCTAGTTTATGGTTCAATTATTTTGTCTTTTTTATTGTTGGATAAACCACACTATGATATGGTGTCATAATGATGTTATTACATTTACTTCTTACTAGAAATGATAATATTCTTGCACTTCCTAGCACTAATGACTGAAAGCTTATGAACTAACTTCGATATATGGTATTTTAGATCATGATAATCTATCACAACATTTCAAGGATTTACTTCATAAACTACATGTCAATGGTAAATATATGATTTACCACATGTAAAATGTCACACACCTCTAATGTTGAGATGACATAGAGGATTGCATCTTTTTAAAAGAAAAAAAAAATCACGAAGTGACACTACTAGGTGATCCATTTCTTAAGGCCTACACTAGACCATACACTAGTGTATGGTTATGGATGATGTATAAATTTAAAATTAAATTTTTAAAAATATGCTTTAGGAGAAATTAAATTCTTCTAACTTCCATTGGAAATGATGAAGTCTATTGGCTCACAATTAATCTATATTTGTTAATGAAACAACATTTTTAATTCATATAATTTTTTATTGGGGGAAGTAGAGATAATTTTAGTACTAACCATATCATTGGGTTCATAATATTTTATTTACTTAGATTTTTCTAGTTCTAGACAACTTGTACCCACTTCTCGAGATGGGTAGATAGAGATCTCATAGTTTGACACTCTTTATTGGATTTAATATTGAATTTATGAATTAAGCACCACTTTCCAATCTTGGACTACTTGTTCTAATCATTTAAAAATTATATTCCACTCTCTACTAAGATGACTCAATTAATAGACATATAAATAAAATGCCTTTAATGTAATTATTTGGATCATAAAATGTCTGCATATGGAAAGCAATTGATTGGTTTTAGGAAATCACATAGCTTAGTGATCCTCATATTAACTACCCATTTTTGGTGCTATGGTGGTTTAAATTTCTTCTCTTTTTCTACAAAATTTTTTAATTGTTAATTGCATCATTTCTAATATGCACATATTTTTTCATAGGTGCTAATATTTATGTTTCAAATTTATCTCCACATCATTTTGATCACTATGTATTATTATATTTTGTGCTAGCACTTAACTCTTCACTTGTAGATCTTATCATTCTTAAACACCAACAAAATACAACCATCAATGTATTGGATGTAGTGATTAAGGATGAGGAGGGATAGGGAGGAATTGAGTAGAGATGATGAGGGATGGTGAGGGTCAATGGAGTGATTAGGGAGGATGAGGAAGTGATTAGTGATGATGAGGGATGGTGAGGGCTAATGAGGGAGTGATTAGGGGTGACGAGGGATGAAGGAGTCATTAGAGATGATAATGTATAACGAAGTAGTGATCAGGAGTGATGAGGGATGGTGAGGATCAATGAGGAAGTGATTAGGGATAATGAGGGAGCAATTATAAATGATGAGGAATAGCAAGTATCAATAAAGGAGTGAAGGGGGATGATGAGGAGTGAGGAGGGAGTGATTAGGGATGATAAAGTGGTAATTAGGGATGATGAGAGAGTGAATAGGGATGTTGAGGGTTGGTGAGATCTAATGAGGGACTAATTAGGGACAATAACGGAGTGATTAAAGATGATGAAGGTTGGTGAGGGTTAATAAGCGAGTGGTGAGGGGCAAGGAAGGATGAGGAGTGAGTGATTAAGGATGATGAGGGTTAATCAGGGAGTAATCAATGGTGATGAAAGAGTGATTAGAGATAATTGGGGATAATGAGGGTCAATGAGGGAGTGATTAAGGATAATTAAGAATGATAAGACAGTGATTAGGGGTGATGAGGCATGAGTAGAAAGTGATTGAGGATGAGAGAGGGACAATGAATAAGTGAAATTAACACAAAGTGGTTGTTTGATGTGTGAAGGTCATCAATGTGACCTCTACTATCCTAATCACACCACTTTGCATCAATTTCAAAGCATGTGGTTTTCAAACTTTAATTTTGATAAACTTAAGACTCTTAAAAATGCCAAGAATCAATCTATAAGGCACAAAAACATTAAAAATGACTATACATTTACCAAAAATAGACATTATTTATAAAATTTATACCCTAAAATTTCTAGGTTCAACACTTATACCATACAAATTTCTAAGTACTGACTAGATAATATTTTTAAAAACTATTTTATACATCATAAGGTGTGCATCTTTGAGACCAACTCTATTAGATGCAGAGTGATCGTAATTTCTACATTTAGAGTACTAAATTTAAGCTTCAAGACAAGATTGGCTTCATGTGCATGTCTACATGTTTTTATGCAAAAAAAAAGGAGTGTGATCATGTTATTGATTTTATAATAACATGATCATGTTATCTATTACTCAAGAGAAGTTCCATGTACATGTTCACATCCTGTAATATACAAAATAATAGGAATGTGATCACGTTTTTGTTTTTATTGGAACACGACCATGTTATTATTTTTACAATAACATCATGTTATTTTTTTTACTATAAACTGTTCACATTATTATTTTTTAATAACAGGATCATGTTATTGTTTTTATAATAACATGATTGCATTATGTATTAATTCAATCATGTTTTTCCTCAATAATTTTTCAGCCATAATTTAAATAACACAATTGTGTTATGTCAATAACATGATCATTTTATGTTGATAAAGTGATCACACTATTTAATAATGCCATCATGTTATGTAAAATGTATATGAAATTTCCTACCAACTTCCTACACTTACCCATACTTGAAACACCATATAATGAACCTCAAGATGAAATGGATGTTGATGTTGTGAATAATGTGAAAAATAATGATATATAATAGGAGGCAAGATCATAAGTTAAAATAATAAAATGGATTCAAAATAATGATTTAAAATAAAACCCAACATCACAACCTAAAATAAGAAGCCAAATGAAAGATTATGAAATTGAAAGACAACATAATATAACTAATCCCAATGGGATACTTGAGAGAGATTTGAATACATTTCCAATAATATTTTGCCATGGTTTATATAATCTTGTTTCACCAAGCATGTGTTATATTTGTCAAGTATGTTATATAAGAATAATTTTTCCTCAAACATTTAAAGGCCCTATATGTATTAGTTGTCATCAAGAGAAAGTTTAAACATATATCATTTTGGTTGACATCCATGATTCAAATATTACATGATGACCATGATCATAAGACATCACATAAAAAATTTATCTACAATTTTTGTGGAAAAAAAAAATTTTAAGATATGCTACTCACCATTACTAAGTTGCATGAGCATATGGATAATTTAACCCAATCCCATCTAGCTAATTGTTTGATGTAGTTTGTAACCTCATTAAGGGGTTAAAGGTCCTATTGGGAAAATGTTGTGGTGATCAAAGGACATGTTGCATCAAATTGGATTGCCTACCATTATCTTTATATTGAGTGAAATTGACATGTATTATCCTAATCTACATGCACTAATGTAGGGAACACCACCAACAAATTGATGAAAAGCCAAAAAATGGTAAAGACATAATATTATTGATTATTATCACATAATGACACACTATATGCACTTGTGACATTTAATTTGTCTCCATAGACAATAATTTAAAGAGGGCCTTGCACTAATGTAGTTATCCCTTACATGTTGGTTTGTGTGTAAACAAGGGTACATGTTTGATAAGTAAAATTATACAGTGGCCTAGCTTGTAATTTGAAAAATATGTCTCATGCTCTCTTCTTTGAAAGTTTCAAACCTAAAAAATGTTTTTCCCATGACTCAAATGGAAATAAAGACAAATATGTTAGTTTTTTCACTTGAATGTCTTATTAATTGCTTCTTAGTATATTTCCTTGTGATTTTTATGTGATTTCTTGGTGAGGAATTAATGAGAGTTAGTTTTGTATATATACCAAAATCTCTTTTGGGGATATCTCACATTAAATCACTTAAGCTAAATTTTTGGATGCATTTATTTTTACAATTTAGATGAATTTTGAACACTTGACACTTTTTTTTAAAATGTACACTTGTGTTGGCATGTGTCTACCTAGGACACAAGTGTCTAGAGAGCTAGAAAAAAGGTACATGTCCAAAACTAGCAGCGAAGTATAATAAATAGGTTTAGATTTTTTTTATAGTATCAAAGGCCTAGTCATCAAAACAATAATGGTCAGACTAAAAGATAAATAATTAGGCATAAAGAGATAGTGAACATGAGTCTTTTGGTAGCATGGAAGTATAAAATTGAAAGGTACAACCATGAGAAGTATTATTCAAGTGTACATTATCTAAATCCCCAAATTTTTTTTGGTAAAAAAATTTCTATTTTAACTGAAATAAATGAGTACATAGGTGTGTATAACACAACTTATCTTTATGTCAATCTAACTTGAGTGCTTTGTCAATGACTGACTATAAGAAAGAGCACATTGAAATATATAATTAGTGTATGGAATATGATGTTGAATAAATTTGAAATGCTTGAAAATAGAAATAACAAGGTGAGTACACATGCATGTCAGTACATCTTCCTTTTTGAAAATTTGATTTCAAAGGATGCCTTATTATGAACCATCAAAGCTATGTTACATGCCAATTTTTTCACTAAGAAAACATAATTGATTATCTATGGATATTTATTGTTGACAATTTGATTTATTTATTATTTTTCTAAGATATGAGTTATATGATGTTATGTGCCAGTTGAATAATGTTTTGATTTCATGATTTTATTACTATGAGTTAGCTATAATGTATATTCTTTACATTATGATCATGTTGACTTATTATTTTATATATATGATATACATGTCATTATATTATAGACTAACTACCTATATATCGTGAGTTAGATGTAAGAAAGTTTCATCTTTCAAATCATGATGGAGTGAGAGCATCATCAGAGAGTGACGTAGATGGAGCTAATGGAGGATGACAGAGGAATGACTAAAACCCTACACACACCACATTATATAAAACATATTAGATGCATGGTTTGAATTGTTACCTTGAGTGCATTTGTGATGTTGTTGCATTTAGAAAATGATTAGTTGTGTGTTAGCTTAATTTGTTACTTGTATGGAATTAATTTCATGTATGAAATAAACTTCATGTGATTTATTGCTTAATTCATTACTAGTTTAGAATGTTAATGACTTACATTAGTAGCATTATTACTAAGTCATTATGATGAATTATTTGTACTAAATATTATTTATTATTAAATAATTAAAAAATAAAAATATATAAAGCCTCATAAATTAAATAAAGTAATTATATTTTATACTTAGTAAGAATATTTATACCAAAAGAGATTATGGAAAGTATATAATCAGGGAAAAAGAAAATAAGAATGGAAAAAAGAGAAAAATGTAAAAAAATAGAAAAATCATGGAAAAAACAAAAAGAAAGAAATCTTAAAAAGGAAAAGTGCCATACTCTTAAAGAGGAAAAAAATGGATATGGGGGCGCGACACAGAGAAGGAAAAGAAGAGGAGAATGAAGTAAGAAGGAAAAAAGAGGATCTTTGTCTAGATCATGCTTCTTTGACACTTTGAATAAGTAAGTAGTGTTATTTTAATTCATATTTCTTGGATTTTAAGTTTTGTGTGTGTGTGTGTGTGTGTGTGTGTGTGTGTGTGTGTGTGTGTGTGTGTGTGTGTGTGTGTGTGTGTGTGTGTGTGTGTGTGTGTGTGTAAAATAATGATTTACCTATTATGTCAATATATTTGTTATACTTATGCCTTAGTGGTGTTTTATGAATTTAATACTACATTAAAAAGAAATTAGAATAACAATAATAAGGAGACTTAACTTATATTGCAGTGAACTTGTATGGGGTAAATTGTATTGATTTGAGAAAAATAAAAAATTTGTATATTCAATGTATAGTGACCCGATTTATTTATACAAAGATATTTTTATATAGAAGTATTAATAATTATGAGCCTTTATTGTGAATGTGTATGATATATCACAATTTGAATTAAACCTGAAAAAAATTAGCAGATGTTGTGGCGTCTTATGAAGATACAATAGTGCTTTAGTAATATACAATGATATCATAATTTATTTGGTGATTATCACATCTCAATGTAACATTCATACTAGCACTGGAAAGTGATAGTGATCCTAACCAAACATCACTGAGTAATTAGATACCTCATACACCCAATGCCAAGTATTTCTGTGTGATTTTTCAGTGTGTGGTGATGTTACATATGTATTTAACTATACATCAATATAATATATGTTACCAATAATTTGTAATTTTTATTTTTTATTAGAGTTTATCATATCTATTATGAAAAATATTATTATCCCCACATGCATCCTACTTGATTAAACTAGTACATATCATCACGATAGTTTATTGCGCAAATTATATAAGATAATTTAATTTTAATTGAATTATTTATCAATTGAGTATAATGAATATATATACTTAATGTTATTATATATATTATAATAAGAAACAATAATTACGCTATGTATATATATTGTATATTGAACTATATATATTCTATTTAAAGGAATGACACCTAGGACCTCCAAATTAAGGAAAATGTTTAGCGGTGGTTGTGTATATATGAAATTGTCATACAAAGTGTAAAGACTAAATATGTAAGGCAAACTATATATATACATGCAAAAATAATAATATTAAAGTAGAGAACTTTATTTAAGTGAGGTGCTACATATAGTTATTCTATTGTTCTTTTCTTTAACTACCACTAATGTTTACTAAATGTATACACTCCTTCCTCTATTAATGGTTGCCCAATTATGACTGGTTGTTGTAATTAGCATATGACATTTGCATATTATCTTATAGTGATTGTTGGCATTAGTGTGGATGGTAAATGGTTTAGATGGGTTTCACTAAGTGACAATAGTAATTACTATTAAGGATTTATTTAGGATTTTTTAAGGTGTTTGTTAAATGTCAATCCGCTTAAATATTTAGGTTTTTCTTGCCAATTTCTTGTAATAACAAATCTATGTTAAACAAATCATTTAAGAATCATATATAACATCTAGCAAGACCCTAGAACTTCTAATCCCTTATATGGTGGTTGGCATTTGTCCAATCACAAATCACTTGAACCCTAGTATGCCAGTTCATTGTTATCTTATATGTAACTCAGTTATAGCTTTATTCTTTTATAGTATTTAGCTTGTTAATGAAGGTGTCACACAACATGACTTCATTCATCTGATGTTAAACCTATAGCAATAGACTGAGATGTGATTATATATATATATATTACCAAAGTCATATGATGATCGTGCATGAGAATGGATTTACATGGATGAATAGGGATATAGTGAGATGAATAGTAATATATAGCTTATTAATAGGGATATCACTAATAATGATATAAATAGTAGTGATAATTAATATTTTGTTGTAATGTTATGTTATCATTATACTTCTAATTTACTAATGTTATATTCAATATTAATATAAATATAATAACTAGGTATATGTTGACACTCAAACTATTATGAAATATATATACCTAAGATGTGAGGAGGCTAAATCTATGTTTTGGCTATGTTGTTGAACTCTATGTAGAGATTATGTAATGTATTTGAAGCATAGTAGTTTTATATGAACAAGTTGATGCAATCGAACCCATAACAATATATAAAGATAAAATACATAGACTATTGTAGAATAAAAACACATAAAAAAACTTACGAATGCCTTATATGGTGAATTTGAACTAGAGGTTAATTTATTCAATTTTGAGAAATAATAGTAAATAATGAGAGCATAATATTGATATAAAAATGTCTATTTACTGTAGTACTTATTTTATGTATTGATGATTTAGGGATGTAATGATTGTAAAAATATTATAAAGACCTTCATTAGTTTTCTTAATAACTGTTAATATATATACATATAGTATTGAAAACTAGTGTACGGTACATATTATTAGTATATTAATATGTACAAGTGTTTAGACATATATAACATATATTAGTACATTGTGATATGTGCCTATAATTTTTAGTAATATGCAATTTAAAAATAAGATATGCCTAGTTGGTATAAACCATACTTGCTTAATATTATGAGACTTTTGATTTTAAAAATCATAAGATTGATTATTTGTGATTGAGTAGTGTGCTCATGTATAATGAACTATGATATAATCGAATGTCATAAATTATGTTTTATTTGAAAACTATAGTATAAATATATGTTATATTCGAGTGGTACAAACTATAATTATTATGTCTAAATTCATTCATACATTTAACAAACTAAATGTATGAGTCTTAATTCTTTGTATGAATAATATTATTTATGACACCTAATAGAGAGTACTTTTGATTATAAAAATTAGAATATATATATGTGTGTGTGTGTGTGTGTGTGTGTGTGTGTGTGTGTGTGTGTGTGTGTGTACTTGTTTCCTAATTAATTATGTAATAAATGATATTGTAGAGAATCATTCATATGTTTGATGGATTAAATGTATACATTTGATTATTTATGTGATTAACATGTTTTGTGATTATATGAATCTATTGATTATATTTATGTTAAGTAAATATTTTATTGTTTATCCTAAGTAAGTAGTGAGATGAATTTCACTAGCTTACTAGCATCATAATGCTAGATGAAGGTATTCTAATCAAGTGGTGTGTATGAAATTAATTGATCTTAAAAATAAATAACTATTAAAAAATTTGGACAAAGTAATGCTAGTGAGATATTATCATTTAATATATATGATTTACATTTTTGTGCGATGCTTTGTTAGAACAAATTGTTTTTATGGTACACCACATATTTTTTCAGAAGTCACATAGCACACGGGTACTAGCTTGTCTCTTTGGATTCTCGCATCATCACTATCTACTCATCCATGAAGAGAGGGCCATTATTTTATGGGTAATTATGTGGTATATTGATGGTTCGTGGTTGGTGTATAAAAGTGCTCTAATGATGCTCTCCCTCTCCATAGTAATATTTACTTGAAAACGACACTTGAGATTGTCATATATACTAGAGTTTGAGAAACTTATGCTTCATTGAGCAATGTATCTTATATATGTATATTGTATTGTATTTATTATTTAATAATTATTATGATGAGCTATAATTACTTACTTTGCACATTGACAATAATGGATGTATGTTGCACCAACCATCGCTAGATATCTATAATTACCTTCTATATTCAATTATGATGTATTTTTTATGATGATAGTGATCAGTGATCAATAATGTCACTTGCTTATTTTACAGTTATCATAATTAAAGTATTTTATATGGATCACTAATTATATTCTTGTAGTTTAATTTAAATAAAAAATATGTTGATTAAAAAATTGTCGTATTTCTATAGACAAACCTAGTGGGTTTATTACAAGCTGAGACTAGGATGGTTATGAACGAAAAAGTGCATATATAGAGAGAGATTGGAATACACATGCCCCTAATATTAGTGTAAGGGTGAAATTCAACACAATCATTGAGTTTGTTTCATCTCAATCATGCAACCCAAATACATGTGTAAACCAGTGAGTGTGAGTGATTTAAGTAACACAAACCATATATTTGATGATGATGGATGATTTAATGAAATCCAACCTATAATTCTAGTAAAATTAGATGATTTAATCAAATATAATACATAATTTTGGTAAGATTGAGTGATTTAATCAACTCAATCTTACAAAGATAAACCAACTACTATATTAGATTAGATTGATAACAATCCATAATAGTAAATTTGAAATATAGAAAATTATATGATTTTACAATTTTAGGTGCCTTTTGCATTGCATATACACCCCATATATGTCTTAAGCTAAAATATGGGTATAATAATAGTACGAATGTATAAATTTGTGTCATAAATATATATCTCAATCACATAACTATGAAATATTATGAATTTAAAATTATTGCAAGTGTGAAGAATATGTTTCTATAACATGCCCCATTGTAATCTAGATAATCTAATAAATGGTGTATATGTGGATAATATTTTCCCTAACATGCCCCTACTATAATCTCAATCTTTTAAGCATTAAATAAGTGTGGAGGTCATGCATTTTTAGCATGCCCACACTATAATCTTAAACTGTGAAAAATGTGGGAGTCGTGCCTTTATGACATGCCCACATTGATATGCCTACCCCCTCCCTCCTCATTTGAGGTGAGGGAAAATGGGATCTAGTAGTTACTTTACCTTAAAAGGATAATATAATTGTATAAGATGTGTATGGATCAAGTAACACAAATAAGTAATATGTCTAAATAGATATAACAATGAGGTATGCAATATGTGATTATATCAAGTACTAAGGTGCATGATATAAATCATGGCCCAATGTCTAGAGTGTCATAGTAATCAAACACACATACAAGAGCATTCAAAATCAAAGCAAAAGGAAATGAAATGTCTAATGACACAAATGATATAAGAGGCATATTCAAATGCCATACATCTGAAGGGACAAGACTTAGTCAAATATCTAATTAACATAAAATGGCATATTGAATTGTACATACAACAAATAATGACATATTCAAATTTTCAAATATGTAAACAAAGGCATGGGAGCCATAATAAATGGAGCATATTCAAATGACCAAATAGAAAATACAATACAAGACAATAACAAACAAGGCAAACACTCAAGTAAGTGTATAAATGAAGGCTTACAATATAGGCAACCAACATGATCATAGCATACTAGTTCCTACACATGTTTTCATAAAAAAAAATTAAGTATATAACATATCAAGTATATTATGAAAGGTATAAGCATGTATACCGACATATATAATTATATATGCTCAAACATGATAATGGAAAGTGATCATATAATAATATAACCTGGGTGTATCATAATCCAATAAGCAAATGCCCCTAATGTACTTATGACGTGAGTGGAGGCAAGACCCAACATATATATGTGCATATATCATGTATCTTAGTATACCTACATCACTCTCAAATGATGTGTGTGTGTGTGTGTGTGTGTGTGTGTGTGTGTGTGTGTGTGTGTGTGTGTAAAATAATATGTTATGTACTAACATGGTGCAAAAAAACATATATAAATTTCATTTAATTATTTTATATTAGTTGAATGTTTTAAGATTTTTTTGAATTATTTTAGAATGTTTGCAAAGAAAAAAACTACTCTATAATGATACTGAATTTTTTTTAATATTTTTAAATTATTTAAATGTTTTGAAATTTCCTTGAAAATTTTTTTTCATATTTTTAAAATGTTTAAATATAAATAAAATAGAAAGTAGTATATTACAAATAATGTATGGTAGAAATAGTTAGTCATGTATATGTTTGAATAGTTAATTTTTATAATTATAATATTATAAATTAATTAATATATATATATAACTATTAATTATTAGTTTTGTATTCTAAATTATATTAATGAGTAAATTATAATGTAGATAAATATTAAAAAAATTAACTTAAAAAAATGATAGAAATATGACAATAAAAAAAATTGAAGAGGAAAGTTAATTGAACTCACTCTGATTCATCCATGTATCTTATTTAATATGATATTTAAAAATAAAAACCTTAAATAAGATGAAGTTCAAATTCTATTGTATGAAGGATTAAATTTGATGTTGATATGACTGTGTTTATATTTTTGTATTAATTTGATAAACTAGGTTATGCATGTAAATATTTACTTGTAATTAATTAATTATTTATGATATTATAATAGAATTATAAATTTATTAAACTTTAAAATTAATTATTTGCTTTAACTAAAATCAAGGACAACTTCTTTTCACTTGGAATTATCTATGAAATTATATTTATATATATATATATATATATATATATATATATATATATATATATATATATATATATATATATATACAATTTGATGCCAACTTCTTTTCATCTAGAATTATCTAAAAAAGTTTTTTTTGGGTCACGTAGCTATATCTTCCAATGATATCTCTTTGTACTTTCCAAGACTTTTGACTACACATGGAGCGGGGTGGTTGACATGGCACATTGGTTTCCATAATGTTATCATGTAACATTTAGAGATGGAAAAAAAAAACCTAAAATAAGAATATGAAAGGGAAATATTTGTATCACTTAAATCAATTCCATTTATTCAGAGGTAACTAACAAGGGTGCCATCTGCCAAGTCCCTATGGGAGTTGGTAGATTTTACCTTTATTTTTTGTTTAATTAGAGAATCGTTATGACGTTATAGCTTTTTGAACAAGGGTAACATAGCAACTAGTAACTACATTTGTCATTAATAGCATGTTGTAATTGATGTTTATGTTGTTGAAAAAGAAATGTTAACACAAAACAAGTGAAATCAATTTAAGTTATATATGTGTAAATAGTTCTTTATACAACTCACCAATTTTTATATACACATTGCAAACAAAATGAGAAAAAAGTATATTTGGGATATGCAAAATGGAAATTTAGACATTGTTACTGGATAGTAGATCTTTTTTAGTTAGAGTAATCACCCTTCTTACTTAACTAGAATTTTGCATTATACATTTGTAATTAATATTTATGTTGAATCTGTTGCTGAACAGCTTGGTCTTCCTTAGACATCTGAACTTGCCTTTCACAAACATGAGCTTGTACTTTTATAAGAGCCTACATGCACCTTGAATCGATGGTTGTTTGTGGCTTCACAATATGCCCATCTGCCAGATGTTGAAACCTCTAAGCAGCTTTAATAGATCTAAAATCTCGTTGACCATTTTTAAAAAAATTATACATAATTTTTTGGATCAGTAATTTGTGTCATACAAATTCAGCTATCAAACCAACAAAAATTATGCTATACCCTACTTCAAACAATTGTCTCATTAAAATGTGCATCTTTAGTAGAAATTGTAACACTATGTGTTGGACTAGCGCACATACAATTAGGGTTCTATTAAGCACCCTAAAATTATGCTATACCCTACTTCAAACAATTGTCTCATTAAAATGTGTGTCTTTAGTAGAAATTGTAACACTATGTGTTGGACTAGCGCACATACAATTAGGGTTCTTCTAGGCACCCTATTATGAGTCCTCTATATTTAGAAACTTTTTTTCATACCAACTCAAGTCCTAGCATGCCTGGCTGAGTCCTTTATATAAACAACATATACATGATTGTTAGCAACAAATGCAAAGCTTATTTAATGGCATCTGGCACTCATCTTCTAATTTTTCTATGCAGGAAATATAAGTTCCATTTATTCAAATGAACTCACAAGCAAACATTAAGTAGTAGAAAAAAGGATAAGAAATCATATGATTAAAATATTCATTAACAATTGTCATCTAAATAAAAAGTACATAAAAAACACATTGAACTAAAAGAATTACCATAAGCTTTAGTACAATAAACACATAGAAAAATGGAATTAAAATAAGCTTTAAAAATATCCCGTGTAATTTAGTACCCTATTGTCCTACATGATTCAAGTAAAATAATTAACATAAGCCCCAATACAGAAACACACCAAAAAAAGGAATTAGAATAAGATCAAGCAATGTCTCTGGGAATTTAGAACCCTATTGTCCTGCATGCTTCAAAATTAGACAATTCTAAAGGAAAATAACATATTTGTATGACATCATATATGCAAAAGCCCGAACAAGGTATGTGATATAACTAAGAATAATCGTTAAGATGGTTTGCTTCCAGCAGACAATTTTGGGAGGTTAGAGTAATAGCCAATTAGATAAATTTGAGGGAGCAACACAATCACATGAAGTACAACTAACTTCATTAATTGGGACGCCTGTCCCAGTTAGTTGGTAAAAAGGGTGAAGATGATGAAGATGCATGAAGATAGAAAGGAAAGATGGGTATGACATAGAGACACATTGTTATGCTTTACCTATGCCACAAGCCTCTCAATTTTTGAGACCATGTTTCCATTAAAACTCTTGAAAAGGACATTGTGAACCTGGTTCTGACTGATTAGAAAGGCTATTGAAAGGGTTCTGAATTATGTTGAAAATAGTTGTGA
Source organism: Torreya grandis (assembly GCA_037957365.1). Taxonomy (NCBI): domain Eukaryota; kingdom Viridiplantae; phylum Streptophyta; class Pinopsida; order Cupressales; family Taxaceae; genus Torreya; species Torreya grandis. Next base: position 614,571 of record JARHVA010004616.1, on the reverse strand, counting down.
CTTGTGATAGTCTTCTAATTACCATTACTACCAACTGAGCTATAGAAACTTAAGTTGGATCTTTTCCATGACATCATGTTCAAGGAAAGGAGGACAACTAAATAATTAGGCACGCTCTTAGCCTAGTATAAATATAGAGTTTTGGACTTAACAGCCATAACATAGTACCAGTTTGGCTAAGTTTATAAATTCATAGGTTGTATCCATTACTTAATTTAGACGACCCATGAAACTGAGCCCTTTTGAGTGCTTAATAGAATAATAAATATAAAATCTTATAGCCAGGTCCCTATTTTCCTTTGACTAAAAAGTTGAGGAGTTTCTAGCAGTATCCCTAAGGTTAGTACTGAAATTTGTCCCCATAAACATGCCTCTCTAGATAGAGTCTACTAATGCCAAAGCTTATAGAGATCAAGAACTAGGATATAATCTGAAATTATGGATTGCACCTATAGCTACCACAATAATAAGAGAGTAAATTCTGAAGGTCTAAAAGAGAAAGGTACGAGAAGAACTTGGGTTCCTGAAAGACTATGTTGTTTGGAAATAGAAATGGAAATGTTTTTTAAATATATAGTATTCAAACATTCATTACTATTTGATTGCAAGTCTGTCTGATGTCAGATGTGATTTTTAGATTCCTTCTAATATAGAGAAAACAAAATTAAAGATCCAAGATCCCCTGTTGACATTCAGCTAACATATTTTCTTATGGTATTAATTGAGACTAGCAGAATAAAACACCTTTCAAAAAAGGAAACAACAATAAATCAAAAAGGCAGGAACTCTAAACAATAAGCAGATTTTAAATGGAAATCAAAGCATATATATAACAACGCCAGTTATTAAGACATTTGTATAACCTGGTGCTTTTTTATTCATTGATTTCAAAGTCTGATATGTTCATCATATGACATATACATTTGCCCAAGTTTACGATAGATCAAGAAAAAATTCATCTACTCTTTTTCATAGTTTTTCATTATATCCTCACTTTTCTAAACAAAACTCACTCTTTTTTCTTTAATTTTATTTTGAAGTCACAGTGTTTTCTAACTAGGCATGATAGATTAATGATGAAGCCATTGGTATAAGTTGAATAAAAAATATTTGTAGTTTTTTTAAATGAGATTAAGGTTATAAATTTCTTAGAAACTGAAGTTGGAACTTGGTATTAAGAAAGCTAGTAAATGTATTTAACAATCTGACTAAAATCAACATGGTTAAGAGGGTTATGAAGTTTTACAATTTGCTTGCTGCATTAATGTTGGTTTCATTATCTTTGGATTCTAATCCACATACTGGACTGGAATTCAAATCCTATATGGGCAAATGAAGCTTTTAGTATGCAATTGCAGAAGTAGTTCATCTCATGGTGGAGAGAATAAAATCAACATCCCATCAGTGGCTGAAGTAATTACAAGAAATAGTAGATTCCCTATGGCTGCTATTTATATTGTTGTGGATCAATCTGGGTCTGGGAATTACACAAAAGTGTAGGAGGCAATAAATGTTGTAGCCAATAACAATAGTCAAAGAACTATCATACATATTAATTCGGTCACATAAGTGTAGGTTTAACTTGAGCTGAACAATTTTATTTCATTTTTTTGTGGTTAATTTTTGTATGATGTTGATTGATTATAGAGAAAAAGTATTCGTTGACATAACCAAATCCAAAATCAGCATAACCAAATCCAAAATTAGCTTATATGGAGACGGTGTAGATAATACTCATATTCAATGAAATGACACAGCTGCAAGTTCTGGGAGCACTCCATCTAGTGCATCAGTTAACATAGGAGCCCCATATTTCATTGCATCATACATCAGCTTTTGCGTGAGCCCACTTTGAATTTTCACTCTTACGTTAAACATATTATAATCATAAATATTATATTATTAATGTATGCAATAAACATATCTTAGTGATATTGTTACTTTCCATTTAGATATAATCTTAGGTTTTGCTAGTAGCAAAAATTGTTTTTCAGTGAGTTCTTTGTGAGTTAAATATATTTAACAATTGAACCAAAAATCATTCACAATTTTTAGATTCAAATTTATTATTTTTTATTATTTAAATGAGATTTTGTCGACCTTCACCCAGAAAATATAAACCTATATGCTTTAGATGTCCGATTTACTGGGAGTCACTCCTCTTTATGTGAGGAACATGTTTTAAGAGTGGCAATTTCAAGTTGACATTATGTTGGGTCTTTACACATTTTCTCTCTGGTGCTAATAGTTGTGTACATGAATAGAACATTGCTATTGTAGAGGAGGGACATGATGAATCACACGCATTAGCAGTAAGATTAGCAAGGGATAAATCCGCATTTTAGAGGTGCAACTTTTATGGGCAACAAGACACTCTTCTAGATGAATCAGGAGACCACTATTTTGAGCAATGTTTCATTCAAGGGAGGGCGGATTTCATATGTGGAAATGGTCTCTCTTTTTACAAGGTACACAAAAAAATAAATCTTGTACACCGTTATTTTTTTTTTGGAAAATAATGATTATGGGTCTGATCATGATGGAAACATGTAAATAGGAATGTGAGTTACATTCCCTTGTAGGTAACATTCATGGGGGTTATATTATAATGTAATTGTGTAATACAAGTGCAAATGAGAAAGTGTATTTTTTTGGTGAATTGTACAATTACAGGCAATGGTACAATATATTTAGGCCATGTCAGAAAAACAGAGCATAAAGAACATAAAATAAGAAAAGAAATACTCAGATTGCTACAGCAATTAAAAAAATAAGATTTTATTGATTTTCTTGATCTTGTTGATCTTCTTGATCTGCTGATTACAAAGCTATGCCCATGGGTTTCTTAAATAGATTTGAAATCAAAATGAAGACTAATTATCGTCTTTGTATGCAAACTAACTCTCTAACTGCTTGAACTAACTGTTTGTTAACTGCTATGCATGAGAAGGAGCTAACAGAAGAGGGAGGTGGAACAGGCAGTTAAGTGGAAAAATTATCTCCATTCTCTAACACTCTCCCTTAATTTCTACCACTAACTACTTCAGCATGTACAATGCTTAAATTTTGTCTTAGATAATCAAAGGTCTCCTTTGCTAATGCCTTTATGAATATATCTACCAATTGGTCTTCAGATCTACAGAACTCCAAATGGATTTCTCCATTGTTCACTAACTCTCTGATCAAATGAAATCTTGTATCAATGTGCTTGCTCCTCTTGTGAAAAACATGATTTTTTTATAATGCAATTGCTGATTTGTTGTCACAAAAGATTGGTGTTGACTCCTTCTGTGCTTGTAATAAATCTATCAATATTCTCCTCATCCAAGTTGTTTGACATGCTACTGATGTGGCTGCTACATACTCTACTTCAGCTGATGAAAGTGTCACTATAGGTTGTTTTTTAGATGCCCATGTGACCACACATGTTCCTAAAAGAAAGGCGTGTCCAAAAGTACTTTTCTTGTCATCAATGCTACCTATAAAATCACTATCAGTATAGCCAATCAAACTAAAATAATTAGTTGTGGAATATAAAATTCCATACTCTGTTATTTCTGCCACATATCTCCATATCCTCTTTCCACTTGCCAATGTGAGTCTTTTGGTGACTCCATGAATCTAGAGATTAAACTGACCCCATACATGATATCTGGTCTTGTAGCTATAAGATACATCAAACTACCAACTAGTCTTTTGAATGTTGTAGAATCAACATTAGACCCTTTGTCTTCTTTGCTAATTTTGGTCCTTGTAGCAACTGGTGTCAGTGTTGGTTTACAATTCAGCATCTTAAACCTCCTTAACACATCCTTTGCATATTTAGTTTGACAAATAAAAATTCCCTTCTCTGATTGTACAACTTCTATGCCTAGAAAGTACTTCATTAATCCCAAATCTGTCATTTCAAATTCTTTCTTCATTGCTGATTTAAATGTGTCTATAGACAAATTTCTAGTGAAAATCAAATCGTCAACATACAAACACACAATCAAAATCTGACCTTTTTTGTTGATTTTTGTGTACAATGTAGGCTCACTATTACTTCTGTTGAATCCATTGTTTGTCATGTATGAATCAATCTTGTTATACCATGCTCTTGGTGCTTGCTTGAGACCATAAAGGGCCTTCTTCAATCTGTAGAATTTTTCTTCATGTCCTTGCACTTCATAACTTGGTGGTTGTTTTACATACACTTCTTCATCTAGAAAACCATTCAAGAAAGCTGATTTGACATCCATTTGATATACATTCCAATTATTTTGAGCAGCTATTGCTAAAACCATTCTAATAGTATCAAGTCTAGCAACTAGAGCAAATGTTTTATTATAATCAATTCCATGTTCTTGTGCAAAACCTTTTGCTACTAACCTTACCTTGTGCTTTTCAACATTTCCTTCTACATCAAATTTGGTCTTATAAACCCATTTGACTCTTATGCAATCCTTACCTTCAAGTAGATTATTTAAATCCCATGTTTGATTTCTTTCAATGGCATTCATCTCTTCATCCATTGCTTTTATTCAATGTTCCTCATTAACTGCTTCTTCATAATACGTAGGATCGTGAGTGCAAAGAGCAAAATTTGAACACAAATCTAACTTCTCTTCTTCTTGATTGTAAATCTCATTCAAGTTTCTCATTTTCTTACCTTTAAATCTCTATCTTAAAGTGGCAAGAGTTGGATCTGATTCATCACTTACTTGTGAATTTGGAGTAGGATGACATGCATGACTAGATGATTCACCTTGTGCTAAGCTCCTAGGTATTCTTATTGGAGTGCTTGTTCTTGCTTGTGGAGAGGATTGATCACCTTGCAAATTTTATTCTTTATATTCTTCTTCATTTTGTGGAATTGGTGCTCCAATTGTGACGGTGCTACCATCCCATGCTTCTTCTTCCTTAAATTCAACATCTCTGCTAATAATCACTTTCTTTGAAATAGAGTTATATAACTTATAAGCCTTTGATTCTTCACTATAGCCAATAAAAATGCATTTCTCACCTCTATCATCAAGTTTTCTTCTCAATTTAGATGGTATAAGAGAATATGCAATACAACCAAAAAATTTGAAATGATGTACACTATGCTTCTTACCACTCCAAGCTTCTCGTGGAATTCGATCTCTGACACTCTTTATTGGGATTCTATTCAGAATATATATTGCACATGCTACTACTTCTACCCAATAATCTTTTAACAAATGTTTGGCCTTCAACATGCTTCTAGCCATCTCCATGATTGTTCTATTTTTTCTTTCTACTACACCATTATGTTGTGGTGTGTACCTTGTAGTCAGTTGCCTTTTAATGCCATGATATCTATAAAAATCTTGAAATTTATTAGACATATATTCACCTCCTCTATCTAATCTAAGTACCTTAATGTAAAGGCCACTCTGTTTTTCAACCATAGCCTTGAATTCTTTAAACTTTCCAAAGGCTTCAGACTTATTTTTGAGAAAATATATCCACGTCTTTCTGCTAAAGTCATCAATGAAGTTTAATAAATAAGAACTACCTCCAAATGATGGAATTTGCATTGGTCCACATAAATCACTATGGACTAGCTCCAATATTACCTTTGCTCTATATGAGGCTCCTACTGGAAAGCTCTCTCAATGCTGTTTTGCTAGAATGCAACTATCACATGAACTTCTTGGTTGTTCTATTGGTGGTAATCCCTTCACCATATTTTTCTTTTGTAACAAATTCAAACCTCCAAAATGTAAATGTCCATACCTTAAGTGCCATAGCCATGATTGGTCTAGATGCATGGTTTTGAAGTGGGCTTCCTCTTCTCCTTGGATGCACTGAATTCGAAGAGGCAACATCTGATTCTTGGTCATCTCCACTTTTCCTATCAACCTGTCACTTGGAAACTTGTCTAGTATTGTGCAAAAATTATTCATAAAGGATACTCTGTAACCTTTATATACTAACTGTCCAACACTCATAAGATTATGCTTTAGTCCAGGTACAAAATAAACATCAAGAATAAACCTTCTTTCACCATTTTTTGGCAAAACATTTATTACTCCTTTACCCATTACATCCACTTTGTTATCATTTCCTAGTTTCACTTCAGATTTTACAGAATCAAGACTAGAAAAGAATTCTTTATTCCCTGTCATATGATTACTGCATCCACTATCTAAGAACCAGATATCTCTAGCATTTTCTTGAGTAACATGACAAGTGAGAAATAAGCTTCCAAGATTAGAACTAGATTCATTTGTATAATTAGCATTCTGCTTGTCCACATTTCCTTGTCTCTTTTTGCATTCACTTGCATAATGTCCATATTTTTTACAGTAATAACATTGAATGTTAGATTTATCAAACCTCTGTGAACTTTGCTGGAAGTGATTGTTGCCACGTCTTCTATTGTTGTAGTTTTGATTATTGTTTTCACCTTGATCTGGATTGTTCTTTCCAGTTCTGCCTCTACCTCTTCCTCTGAAGTTTGACCTTCCTCTTCCTCTTCCTCTGCCAAATGATACCTGTGACTTGAAAGCATTCTCAAGATTGGTATTGTTATTCCTATTCATTCTAGATTTATGTGTTAACAAAGAACCCATTAATTCATCTACTGATAACTGTTCCAAATCCTTGGTTTCCTCAATAGCTGCAACTATTGCATCAAATTTGTTGGGTAAACTCCTGAGTATTTTTTTATGATCTTCTGATCTATTATAGTTTCTCCATTAAATCTAATTTGATTCACAATATTCAATACTTGACCCATAAACTGGTTTATTGAATCTGAATCATTCATTTGCCAATTTTCAAAACTTCTCCTAAGAAATTGCAATTTAGCAATTTTTACCTTTGTATTACCTTTATAGGTAGTCTCCAAGATTTTTCATGCCAATCTGGATCTCGTTGCTACTGCAACTCTAGAAAAAATAGATTCATCCAATGCCTGTTGGATTAGAAATAGAGCTTTTGCATCTTTTTTCCTATTCTCTTTAAGCTCTTTCTTTTGTGCTTGAGTTAATGCTTGATGGGCAGCCTCATCCTGTGGTTTTACAAAACCATTCTCTACCAAATCCCAAACATCTTGTGAGCAAAACAATGTTCTCATTTTAATTGCCCAAAAATCGTAATTCTTACCATTAAAAATGGGAATTTGAGGCTGAGAAATATTGTTATTTGTTGCCATGTCAAACGTTGAAGCGACTAAATCCTCCTTGCACCAAAGCTTTTCTTTGACTGCGCTTGGCAAATCTGATTTTACTGCGATCTTTTGTCCTCCTTTTTTTTATTTTTGACTTTATCCACTGGTGTTTTTCCATGATCTGACTTTGAATTTTTTTTATTGAAGTCTTACGTCACCAATGATTGCTGGTCCATGATGATTGTAGGTCTGCAATCGCTACACAGGTGTCTATCAGACGATTGCAAGCTTTGATGACTATTGAAACCGTAATCTAATAACGGTAGGCTTGTTATATGCTCTTCAAGCTTGAATGGGTCTGCTGTGACTACGTCTTCAAACTATGGCTCAGTCTGCAATAAAATATCTTGCAAACACGTCAGCACCTAGTTCTAATGCTGGACCAAGTTATTGCTACGCTCTGCTGTGTCGATCCAAATGAAGACAGACAACAAAAGCTTTTCTCTCCCAGGGTTCGCCACTTTCTCCTTGCGGGCTTCTTGGTTGTATTGGCTCGTTCTAAATCTCACAGACTTGTCGAGCTCTGATACCAATTTGTCAGAAAAACAGAGCATAAATAACATAAAATAAGAATAGAAATACTCAGATTGCTACAGCAATTTAAAAAAACAAGATTTTATTGATTTTTTTTATCTTGTTGATCTTGTTGATCTATTGATTACAAAGCTGCGCCCATGGGTTTCTTAAATAGATTTGAAAGCAAACAATAATTGAAAAAGCAAACTCAAGACTAATTATAGTCTTTGCATGCAAACTAACTCTCTAACTGCTTGAACTAACTGTTTGTTAACTATTGTGCATGAGAAGGAGCTAACAGAAGAGGGAGGTGGAACAGGGAGTTAAGTGGAGAAATTATCTCATCTCTAACAGGGCATATATGGAGCAAATATTCACCTATTGTATTTTCTTACACAGTAATGGCAGATATTAACCCTCCTCAAGGGTGGTCAGATTGGGACGATTACCACACATATCGTGAAGTATATCTTGATTGCTTTTACATAGGAGTTATTAGTTTTGAAATGTTGATTTTACTAAACTACAAATTTTCATTGTTTCTAAGAAAAAAAGACTTCTAGAAATCAAGTTTTGGGATCACCCTTTGTGGGTAATGTTCAGTATTGGCATACCATACATGTGGTTCAACTTTGTTGTTCATCTTCAGGATTAATGGATTATAATTTTGTCTATCGAACTTCTATAAAAAAAATTATTTGTATTAGGTATGCATATTATAGATAATATGCATGCATCGGGCTAGGGTTCAACCCAGCAAGAAGAGAACAATGGTCTCATCAACTCAGTGATGAATAAACTTCCCCTTTCCTAAGCACATCTTTCATAGACGAAGACCAATGGTTACATCCTAATCCAACCATGTGAGGAAATATAGAATTATAAAATTTATATTAATTTATCCAATCTAAAAGTTTTCCAAGGAGATTAGATTAAGTACTGTCACTTTCCATATTCCAAAATATGGAGCAATCTACACTTTCCATCTTTATGTCATTTTTCGTATAACATCTAATAAACATTTTTATTAGATTAGTAATGTGATTATAGGTTTGGATGAAAATGTGCATGTGAAGTTATGATTTTAGCATTTGTGATGGCTACAAATAATGGGGAAAAAGTGTTGGCTAAATTGCTTTTCAAATCCGCAAGATTAGAATTTTGTAGATCCAACTATTGATCTCCATGAATGACTATAAATTTTCACCCATTTTATAAGAAAAAGTATGTAAATCCAACTGTTGATCGCCATCAATGACTATAGAACTTTTCATCCATCTAATAAAAAATGTATCGGCCAAATAATTTTATAAAATTTTGAAATTGATCATTTAATATTGTTTTTAAAAATGTGTAACTTTAGATTTTGGTAAATCCAACCATTCGTCACCATCAATGAAGGACATATTAAAAAAGAAAGCATCCTCATCATCTGTCAGTTAATGAACCAATCAACTCTATTTACACTTTAAAAAAAATTTACAAATATCTAATTCAGAGCATTACTGATCTATGGAAGGATCCCCCAGTCTGACCATCCTTGTGGATCTATAATATCTGTCATTTCTGTGCAGCAAAATACTACTCTAGAGAATGACCCCCATGCTCTGCCCAAGTATATTTGTCCTGTTCCTGTGATTGAACAATTCACAAAATAAAATCATGTTCGCTCTGGTAGGGATTGCCTGTTTTGTGTTGTAATGCATGCAGTTATGTGGTTTGGATCAATGCTTGAAATAGAATGGAGTTCACATCCCTGAAAGAAAAGAAAATTCAATTAGGCCAAAAGTGGCCGTTTTGCTATCTTAAATTTGTTAATGGGAATGAACAAGACTTAATTCAGTCTTGGTGGTTGTTATAACCTGATAGAGGGATAGCCCATGTCCAAAAATGAAGTCCATTATTCCTTCAATGTAACAGTTATGAATGTAGTGCCTTCCCTTGTCATCAAACAAGGTGTCCTAAGCCCCATAGAAACTACAATTATAGAATGCAGCCCTGTCTCCTGATGCTCTGAGTGCTGCTGCTTGAGCTCCTAGGGTTCCCTTTTTGCGGTATGCAAAGTTATGTGGAAACAAAATCATCAGTTATTTGTTTTGTTTGATGTGCATTTGTTAAAATTTGTTTGAAATTTGGAGGAGAGAAATAGAGAATGGAGATGGTTTTTAAGACACAAATTTGGTTTGAGGCTAGTAAATGGCAGGGCTCAAACCTCAAACAGACCCCCACGTTAGTATTCAGATTAAACTCATTGCTAGGGAAGAATATATGATGAGAATTTACACCCGAAATAAATGATGTCCAAATTGGGAAGTTTTGGGATTAAACTGACCTTGATAATCCACCTAGACATCTAGAACAACCTGTCTAAACTTTGAAATGAAATGAGATGATTTTAGTTACGGCCAGGAATACCAAGGGGGAATGGAATCAAAACTATTACTGCTATTTCAACTACCAAGTGAGGCTGAAATTTAAGACTGATGCTTCCTTATAAAATTGGCTCTTCCTCTATTGATTTCGATTAGAAACCCCCTAACTCACTGCAATATTTGTTTCTTGACTTATGAGGAAAGAACTAGGACTTCTGTATTTGTGTCATTCTGCTTATACTCTTGAAGCACCTACTTTCATTATACTTTGTAACCTTGCTTAAGTGGAGGCTTGACCTTACTGACCCAAATACGATATGGATACTCACCACCATATTTAGGGATGACACTTTGAAAAGACTGTCTTGCTATCACAAAGATTACGCTAAAGGATTGAAAAATCCTACCATTCAACTAACAATCATCTATTTAATCGATTATGGAGGTGGATTTGGTGCAGGAATATTTAATCTATTTTTGTTTATGTTGACTCTCCTTTCATATTTGATTACGATTTTGGCCTAGCAATTTCTTATGATTCTGATGGCTACCTATTGACGACCAGACAGACTGGTTTTGATGCTTCTAATTCTTTATTGGTGTCCTATTCTTAGGGAGCCTTCCTCATTCATTACTGGATATAATGATCCCATTTTGTTCCTTTCTCTTATCTAGCTAGAAATAATGTTGATGGTTCTCCTCCAGTTGTTCTGTTCAAACTTCAGCTAGACCATAATCATATTTTTGTGGACAACATGCATAATATTTATGTGAATCTTATAAACAATCATTAGTAAGTTGTTTTGTTTGATGTGTATAATGTATACTGTGGACACGGTTTTTATGTTAATACCCCACTTGACTGAATTTGGGGCTCATAAGCCTCAGTTTGTTGTCCCACTTGATTTTTAGTTTTTTTACAAGTTGAATTTGATGTTCAGATTGTTGTTTGAGATGATGTTGAGATCAAGATTTTTGTGTCAACTTCAAGAAACTTAAACTTTTGCACCAAGTTGACTCTATTCATCTTCCATCCTTTTTGGGTTTCACTTCATTTTTTGCTCAGATATTAATATAATCTTCAACAATTTTTTGTTTTGATACCTTATAAATTCATCCTAAAGCAAAATCTTCCATCAACATACGGGAGATTAAAAAAATAAAGAGGTGAAATTAAATTTTATAACCAAGTTTCAAAACCTATATGAACGCTGATGTCCTTGGCAATGAAGTCTGTGCATCAATTGTAATAGAAACATTAGATCTTGTGCTACAAGAACTGCCAACAGTGGCATTCTAACAAATATGTGTAACATCGCCACCTTTCCCTTGAAATGTGATATTAGATTTCTTCCTCCCAACAAGAACTTTTTCTCTGCAACAACCCATTAAAAAAATATACAATTTGAACAAATATAATGAATACTCAATTCCAATAACTAAAAAATTAAGCACGCTAGACAACCTTAGACATTGAAATTCAGACTCATAATTATACGCCCTCATTTATTTGTATGATAATCCTTCCGTGTTATTATCCGGCACAAAATCTACGGCCTCCTGAATAGTTCTATAATCCCCATAACCCATTTGATCCACAACAATTTTTTCACCCTTCTCAAAATAACTCACTATTGTCCTTGTTGGTATCTTGGTTAATCCAAAGTGTCCATCTCTGAAAACTGACCCAAAACTTTCTCCTGTGGATGTAAGATTATAAATTTATAAATGCATTGTGTGAGTCATGGACAATAGCAGACAAAAATATATGTTGAAAACCTACAGCTGCTATCAATTGGACTAGAATCCTCGCTAGGGTGAAGATGAGTGAAATCTAATCCAAAGGTAATGGTAGTTATGTCACTGATCAAAGGTATCCTCCAGGGAATTGCATCGAGAAGGACAGTGTTTCTTCCACCGACCTGAAATATGCACATGCACAAACAAAGAAATTTATTGAATATCTTTTTGAAAGTTGAAACGGACCTACAATAAAGGATTTGGCACATGCCAAGACTAGTAGACATGGGTTTGTTTGCTGGTCCAGCCCCAATCCAGATAAGGAGGACATCAACTCTGCTAATGGGCAAACCCAGAAATATCAATACTCACAACAAATTAATAAAACCAAAAAGAAAAAAAAATGTATTCAATTTCCAGGAACAAGATAATCAACAGTTAAATAAAAAAATGAAAAATGGTGGTCAATCGCCCCTGCCTGTTATAAATCAGACTGTTCCATCAGTTAACAAAACTGCCACTAATCTTCCTAATTAATAGTAACTGCAAAACTATTATGTTGAGAGATTTTTGGCTTTGGTTATTTTGATGATGTCATCCATTTGCATTTTATTAATATATTTCCAATTTCTACTAACCAAGATGGAGTTAAATATTTGTTTTTATAAAAAAATTTAAAAATGTATAAATTAACTATTAAAAAATTTAGAATATTTTAATGTATAAAAAATAAAGAATTTTTATTAATGAAAAATGTAAAATTTAATGGAAAGTTAGAAGAAATTGATTTGTTTAGTTGTCCCTAAGCCTAAAAGATTTTTCGAAATAAAAATATATTAACAAGTTCCTATGAAGTTCATGGGGTTTAGATTATGCCTAATATGCTAACGCAGGATGTAGACCTTAGGGTTTCCTTCTGTTATGAAATACTGAATACTCGCCGCCTTCATTTGCCCACTTCTTATGTAGCTGATGCATGTACTGCACAAAACCCTGCAAGTTTGCGTCAGAAGATCCTCCTTTCTCCATAGCCATTTTGGCCTTGTTCCGTAAGTCCTGAGCTCTGCCTCTCATAATGTTCCCTTCTTCCTCCGCCAAAAGTTTTATCACCACTCTATTTACCACTTCTTCGTCTGACACACTGTCCATATTGGAGCATATTGGTTCCGCAATGCGCAAATGATTTACCAGGAGCTTATTATTGAAAGGTTGCTCTGTAAACATGGGCCATGTAATCATGGGGATTCCCATGCTTATGCTCTTTAGCGTCAAATTCCATCCGCAGTGGCTTAGAAACGCTCCTATCGAAAGATGGGAGAGAATGAGGAGTTGCGACGCCCACCCCCATATGACCAGGTCCCTATCCTTTGTCCGTTCTTCGAACCCCTCCGGCAGCCCTGTTTCAATAGCGGTTTGGACGCGTTTGATGGCCCATATGAACGCCTGCTGGCTAACCTCTAGCCCCCTTGCCAGAGCCCCCGTCAATTTTTTGTTGAGAGACGACTGGCTTCCAAAACATACAAACACAACCAAATTGGGGCTTCTGCAATCCAACCACTGCAAACACTCCACCTCGTTGATATCCGTCGCCTTGCCACGGCTATCTCCGATCACGCGTACGATCCCTTCTGCGTCGAAGATCTTCTTGGGAAGTATAGGACCAATAGTCCAAACGGGCCTCCTGTAAGGCTCTTAATGTGATTAATCCCGAGTGGATCCATCTCATAAAAAATGATAAAAATCAGCCCCTGGCAACAAAACTTTGCATTGGATTGGTCTCCGGGTCACGAAACATTACAGGCAAGTCCGATTTGCGTAGCTTAAAATTGAAGGAAAGGTTTGGAACATCGAAATACTCATCATCCCCTTCCACATTCTTCTCTGGCGTGTACTTCATGAAAGAATGCATCACAGACATCGCAAACGCTCCAGACATCTGGAAAACCATGGTAAGAATCCCAAACTTTCTGGTGGATTGGTCAACCCGGCTCGTAAACATGTCACTTATTATACACACAGGAGGAGACGGAAAATATACATTTTCTGCATTTTTTATCTGCAGCTTCAGCCATTGTTCTAACTGTGGAGCCAGCTTTTGGGATGACTTCATAAGAATTCCGTTCATATGCAGTGGAATATTGTCAGGGTTTTCTATTGATGGTGGGCAGAGGCAAAATACAGAAATACAAATGTGCTACGGCACAATAAAATCATATTTTTATTGCATTAGTTAAACGTTTACATCCACCTCTTGTATAGAGATCTTAGAAGAATACAAAAATCTTTGGAATTTCTTTTTCACATTTTTTCGTAAACTCTTTTATCACCCGCATTTCTAGATCAAGAGTTTTAATGCAAATAGTGGAAGAAGAATTTGGACATTGACTATCGATATTTCTAGATGGAGAATTTATTGCGGACGGTGGTGAAGTTAGAGAATTTAATACAGAGTTAGAGAGGATGGAGGCGGTAGAAATTACTAGATAGTTCTAACACTCCCCTCTAATTTCTATTATCAATATTTACAATGCCTAAATTTTCTCTCATATATTTAAATTGTTCTTGAGCTAATGCTTTAGTGAATATTTTTGCAATTTGCTCTTTTGATCTGCAATATTGTAGGATGAGTTCTCCATTGTTGACCAATTCTCAAATGAAGTGATATCTAGTGTCAATGTGCTTTGTCCTCTTGTGAAAAATATGATTCTTTGATAGTCCAATGGTGGACTTGTTGTTACAATAGATTGTAGTAGGCTCCTCTTGCTCATGCATTAGATCCTTCAAGATTCTTCGCATCCAAATTGCTTGATATGTTGTTGATGTGCCTACTACATACTCTGTTTCTATTGATAAAATTGTCACTATTGGTTATTTCTTTGATGCCCATGCTACAATACCTATTCCAAGATAAAATGCATATCCAGATGTGTTCTTTCCATCATCTATACTTCCTGCAAAGTCACTATCTGTATATTCAATCAACTGAAAATTATCTGAAGTAGAATACATTATGTTATAATTCATAGTTCCTACAATATACCTCAATAACCTTTTCCCTGCATGTCAATGTGAGTTCTTTGGTGAATTCATGAATCTAGAAATCAAACTAACTCCATACATTATATCCAGCCTAGTTGCTGTAAGATACATCAAAATACCCACCAATATTTTGAATATAGTTGAATCAAAATCCATCTCGTTATCTTCTCTACTTAGTTTTGTGTCTATTTCGACAGGTGTAGAAACTAAACTACAATTTATCATTTTAAACCTTCTCAAAACATCTTTTGCATATTTACTTTGACAAATAAAAATGCCTTTATCATTTTGTGCAACTTCAATGCCAAGAAAATATTTCATCAAACCCAAATCTGTCATCTCAAATTATTTCTTCATTGTAGATTTAAATGTCTATAAAAAGATTTCCTGTAAAGATCAAATCATCAACATATAAGCAAATAATCAAAATCTGACCTTGTTCATTGACCTTGGTGTATATTGTAGGCTCACTAGTGCTTCTGATGAATCCATTCTTTATCATGTATGAATCAATCATGTTGTACCAAGCTCTTAGTGCTTGCTTCAATCCATAGAGTGCCTTCTTCACCCTGTAAACCTTGTCTTCATATCCTTTTATTTCATATCCTGGTGGTTGTTGCACATAAACTTCTTCCAAATATCCATTCAAGAACACTGATTTGACATCCATTTGATAAACTTTCCAATTGTTTTGAGCTGAAATAGCTAGTACCATCTTAATTGTGTCAAGTCTTGCTACGGGTGCAAATGTTTCATTGTAATCAACTCCATATTCTTGTGTAAATCCCTTAGCTACTAATCTTGACTTATATTTGTCAACTTCTCCATTTGTCTTATATTTAGTTTTATAAACCCATTTCACACCTATGCATTATTTATCCTTAGGTAAATCAACTAGATCCCATGTATCATTTTTCTCAATAGATTCCATTTCATCATTCATTGCATTAATCCAATGTTCTTCCTTAATTGTATCTTCAAAATATATAGAATCTTGGGCAAATAAAGCAAAATTAGATTGCAAATCTATCCTATCTCCTTGATCATATATTTCTTGCAAGCTTCTAGTCTTTTTGCCTCTTAGTCTTGGTCTCAATGATGCAAGTGTAGGATTTGAGTCATTACTTACTTGTGGACTTGATGATTCTCTTTGCTCAATTTGCTTTTGTGAGTTTTCTCCTTGTGGACTTCTTGATGATGTTCCTCCTTGCTCATTTGATTGTTCTCTTTGACCTATTTCTTCTTATTCTTTGGATGGTATTGTTGTTGTACCTGTAATTTTCTTGTCTATATTGTCATCCCAAGATTCTTCCTCTTTGAATATAACATCTCTACTTACAATGACTTTCTTGGTTATATGATTAAACAACTTATATGCCTTAGATTGTTCATCATAACCAATGCAAATGCTTTTTTCACTTTTATCATCCAATTTACTCCTTGTTTCTTTAGACACATGTGCATATGCAATACAACCAAATACTCTAAAATGAGAAACACTATGATGCTTACCACTCCATGCTTGTTGTGGAATCATGTCCCTCATAATCTTTGTTGGACTCTTGTTCAATATATAAACTGCACAAGCTACTGCTTTAGCACAATATTTATTAGATAGATTCTTGCCTTTCAACATGCTCCTTGCCATCTCCATTATTGTACGATTTTTCCTTTCTGCAACACCATTTTGCTGAGGTGTGTAACTTGTAGTGAACTACTTCTTTATTCCATGATACCTGCAATAATCCAAAAACTCAATTGACTTGTATTCTCCTCCTCTATCTGATCTCAATACTTTGATGGATAGGCCACTTTGTTTTTCAACCAATGCTTTGAACTCTTTGAACTTTTCAAATGCCTCAGATTTATATTTGAGAAAATAAAGCCATGTTTTCCTACTATAATCACCAATGAATGTTAGAAAATAAATGTTCCCCGCTAATGATGGTCTTTTCATTGGACCACATATATCTGTATGCACAATTTCTAAATGTGCCCAAGCTCTATATGACATTTCCTTTGCATTCAACTTTCTGCTGATCTACAATGCATTGAATATCCCTACACAAGAAAAGATAAACAGGTTGGAATGCTGAATTTATCTTCCAATTGCATTGCATGGCATTACATTTCAATTAATTTAAATTAAATTTTAATGTCACTGGAAGTCAAAATAACTAATGGATTGAAGAAGATAATATCAAACGTATGCAAACCATCTCACAGAATAATATCAAATGCATGTAAAAGTTTGGATTCCTAAATTATGTTCACCTTTATTTATAATAGGGATCTCGAAGTACAAATTAATTGCATGCTAATCATTTGACAATCACTTCCCCTATATGCGAATATATATACTAGCAGTTGTCCCCATGGTGCAAAAAAAGTCAGAAGTTAGATAAAAGTAGTTCATACTTGGTTTACTCCAATGATAAAGTATGTTAATTTTTTATTGCAAAGTGTTTATATTTGTTCTTCTAGTGGTGAGTAATATCTCACATGTCTTCGGGCTCATAATTCAATGGAACACAAAACCACGGGACCATGTAGTCCATCATAGGCATTGGTCTTTGATGTTTTGTGTTTAGAGCCATTGCATTAATCATGTGTAATAAATCCATTTGACTAGTACATCTCTAATACATCTTCACTACTTTATAAGTATTTTGGGTTTTAAGTTGCATAATTCAATTGTCAATTTTTGTGATTGTCTTTGCAGAAATATTATAGAATATTTATTATAATTTTTATATACATTAAAAAATTATTATTGTATATATTATAGAATTTATATAAATATTAGATTTTATAATTTATATTTTAATATTATATTAATTTTTATAATATATACTAATGATAAAATTATTGAAGATATAAAATGCATTGTATGTAGTAATGGTTACAAATCTTTCTCTCTTTTTGAATGTATATAACATTAATTACAAAGCTAGAGTTCTTATGAATGGTGTGGTAAAGGTAAGTCTATCAATTTGTTTTCCTTGATTTTCAAAGATTTACATATTTACTTTCTTTCATTCTTGTAAAACGTTCAAAGGTAAATGCAAGAGAGATATACATGCCATTGATCATACATACTCTTGATACGGGAGTAAATGTTAATCCTTGGCGATCAATATCTTCAATATCAATTGTTGCTTTATTTAGTATCATTCCTTGTGTTTCGTGTATGGTTAGAGACCATGCCATTTTTATAGGCATCTATCGATGATTACCTCATGCAATAGAATTTATCGGTACATGTGTATGATTATTTGCATCTCATGGGGGCCAAAGTTTTTTTTTAATGCAACAATTGCATTTATGGGTAGGAAAGGTGGCTTTGAATTTGAGTTGTAGATGATGTGAACAATTTCTCCAATAGCTCCATTAACTAATCCTACTTTCACCCATAGATTGGATGTTAACATAGTTTTTTATTTCTTACATAGATGCACAACTAGCTTAAGTTGAGTGTCATTGTGGTTAGATGTATTTGTTTGTCTATTTTATTCGGCTTTACATAAAGCAATTGGCATATCTAGTGATTTTAGTATTTTCTTATTATGCTTTATTGCCAATACATTTGTTGCATAAAAATGTGTATAGCTTTTGAAATCTTATTGTTCTTTTAGAGGTATGAATGATGTTGTTCATGACATAAGCATATTCCAATCTTCTATTGGGTTTGCATCTTTGATGTTAGTTAACAAATTTTTGAATAGTACTTATTTTTTTGTGCATCACTATTGGCAAAAATTTGTTTCTAGTGTAACAATTTTATCGAATGTTCACCATAGTGTGTGCCCAAAAGATTTGCCTGCATACATTGGATGTCATTTATAGGTGAGAGTTGTCCCAGGTCTCTAATGAGTATAATTGAGCAACTGCCAAAGTCTTTGTTATTTTTCTAAGAAAATGCTTCACACAATCGATTATTTATCTTATTGAGAATCTTTGGCCCTATAAAACTCATTTCATCTATGACCACATATTGAATGTGTCTCATTTCTTCTTGAAAAGTTGTTAATGTTTGTCCATCCAATGGTTTCATTTCTTGGATAAGAATATGAAGTGTTGAATGTATTGTCGATGCATTTATGTTAAATGTTAAAATCTTAGTTGGAGCAAGAAGAAGTAGGGGAGACTTGTTTTTTCCTAGAATCTTATCTAGGGTGTGTTTGATTATGCTTATCAAGTAAGATTTACTTGTCCATGTTGTTCCTTGTACAATAATTTGAAGTGGTGTACCTTGTGGACTTTTTTGAGCATGTTGGTGAGTTATGTTAAAGGCTATCTGGTGAGTACCTGAAAACTCATATGATATTGGTTTGTTGTTGCACTCAATGTTTATTTCTTTAAAAATACACATTCTGAATCTACAAATGGCTATGCAGTTATGTGTAGGTTGAGCAGGAAATCTGAATGATTCCAATTGTGTCTATTATAGAATTCATGGAGTCCAAGCATTTTAAGGTCATCTAGCTCAGTATTTCTAGATGGGTATGTACAAGATAGGATTTCCCACTCATGTATTTCCATGCCCTGTTGTAGATGTTCTTCATTATCACTTTTATCATTTCTTGTCTTGACATTATTATTTTCCTCTGTAGGTATTCGCTAAGTATGCCATGGGTTAGTTAAGAGTGCCTATCCTTCAAAATTGACAGAGTTTTTTCTAAATTATCAATAAATTCCAACAAGAAGAATAAATGCTTCCAAAAGTGTAGAACCTATTAATATAGTAGTGTGAATAATTACATAAAATCTGAAATATCCTTTGATCAACCATATGTTTGTGTTTGTCAGACATTCATCTAATTATCAAGTGAACAATATATTTATTGAAATTTTAGGTGAGAAACACACTGAATTGCATTTTTAATAAATTTTTTTGTATTTTATTTTTATCAAATCATTTAGTTGTCTATATGATATACTTATTAAATAACTAAATTAAAGTGAATAAACAAGGACCCTTCTCCCTACATAGTTCAATAAATGAATAAACAAACACTGAGAAGATGGTCAAATGCAGACACGAACCTTAAAATAACTTTGAACAAATATAAAAAAACAATAATATATGATAAAAATATATCATGTGTATAATATTTTAATAATATTATAAATATAAAGTAATATAATTATATTATAATGTTCTATATTTATATTCTTATTACATTAATATATTTTATAAATATTTATCTATTTTTATTTAATATATACAATGAATATATTTATTATATCATATAATTAATATATAATATTAAATCTTACTATACAATTTTATATAATTATCATATATATATATATATATATATATATATATATATATATATATATATATATATATACAGTATATACTGTAGTCTTGTATTGTGAGGGATTTTTTTAAAATAATATTGTATTATTATTACATTATATATATATTTCATAGAGTAATGAAGAACTGGAGGAATCCTTTCAAACGCTTTGTTGAGCTTCCAACATTCTTCAATTGATTTGCCCACTACCACAGATCTTCAATTTTTGTTTTCCGTCAATTGATAGATTTTTTTGGTATGGAAGCAGATGGGTAATGTGATGATGATCTCAACTTGCAGAATACGATGATTTGATGATTTGGGTTTGTACATATGGCCAGAAAATGAACTGGGTGTGTTGATTTCTTGGTTAGCCCATGTTTCAATTTGATTAAAAAGTGTTGTTTTCGTTAACTATGGTTAAACTGTAATTTAAGAGACGTGACTCATAGATTTGTTATTTTGCAGTTAGTATTTTGACTAATGGATAACAATTAGTCCATGTCAACAGATCCGAACTTCTTCAGAGAGAGCCTATGGAATGATGTGAAAGGATATGGTAGTGTGCAGGATATTGGAAATTATCATGCTTCTGCTTTTGGTTGGGGTTCTGGACTTTCTTCACCCTCTACTGCATCATAAGGTCAATGGGCATGTAGGTAAAGTTTTGTACAAGAATTTATTTGAGATGATCATTCTTTGCAACAGACCATGATTGAAATGTTTTTGAATAATATGAAGATGGGTACATTGGAAGGGAAGGGTTGGCCTTATTTTACACCACACTACACTACATCTAAGATTGCTATAAATGCATATGCTCGCCTACTCGCTCAAAAATAGGGCAGAAGGATCTACGTAAATAATGTGCATCTAGGACTTAACTGCCTTGCAAGGAGCTAAAAATTGTGTAAGGGTAGCTCACCTAGACAACTCATCATACCCACCATAATTGCCTAGCATCCACGTGTCAACATTTTAATAGTTTAAACAGAATATAATATAATTTGTCTCTTGTGAGATGAATTTTAAGGCTTTGCCCCTCCATAATAAGCCTCGAACTTAATAACTTTATCACTTGCATGAACAGAGTAACTGTTGTAGTTCGAGGGATGGTTTATTTGGGATTACCTATTTTTATTCAATTTTTCATAATAAATTATGTTTAAAAATTATCTATCAACTTTTAAATTTTATCCACAAAATCATGTGCATTTATAAATTTTAATTAATAAATTTTATGTCGCGTGTAAAGAAAATTTCAATTCATATGTTTCAATTTTATATTAAAATATTATTTGAAATTTTAATTTAAAAAAATTAATTTTTTATTTATAAATTTAAATATAAATTTTACTTATTTTACACTTTAACTTTTATAAAATTTAAAATAAAAAATAAAGTTTATTTATTTTAAAATTAAATTTGTAAATTTCAAATCTATTTGTATTAAAATTGTAATAGATTTAGGAAAAGATTTGTTAAATCAGATTTATTAAATTAAAAATAATTAATAAGATAAACAATTTTTTTTAACTTTTAAGTTAATTTTTTTAATTAACATTATCATTTAAATTAAATATATTTTTATATTATTATCCATTACGTAATGAAATGTTTGATAAGTTGGTAGGGTTGTATGAGATAAAACACAAATAGAGGGATGACTAGTTACAATTAAAAAAAAATCAATTAATTTCAACAGAATTTTTGTGGATTGAATTATATTAGAATAAAAGGTTTGAGGTGAAACTTACACGAAAGATTTAGAAGTTATAGTTTTGAACCTACTCATAGAGTTGTTCTTTGAGAAAATAAGGATGTTATATTAACACTAGAGTTTGCATTCCCAATTTGTATTTGGGCATTGCATTGCGTTTATAGTATATCAATGCACTCCATAAAATATATATTAATTATATGTTTAGCACCTCACCTATGTCTTCCGACTCCACCCATATATATATATATATATATATATATATATAATTTTATTTTGAAGAGCAATTATTTATATTTATTTATATATATATATATACATACATTAGTTACTTTATTTTGAAGAGCAATTTATTTGAGTTGAAATTTTTTTTAAATTTTTAATATAATAAATAATATTTAAATATTATCTATTAACTTTATAATAATATACACGTGAATAATAATTAACAATAAAGGTATTTATAAATCTCAATTAAAAATTTTATATTGAAATTATTAAACTTTTATTTATATATATTTTTACTTTTAAAATAAAATTTTAAATATAATAATTAAAATTATATCATTTAAAAACATAAAATCAAGATTTGCTTATTTAAAAAAATGGGTGAAAAAAAAAAGTTGAACCTTTTCACTAAAGGCAATGTATATATTAACAAAACAAAGTTAACATAAAAATTAGTCCACATGAGAAAGAATAAATTATAGAAAATTATTACGCAACATTGTCTTTATTAAATTTTAAGACTATTATAGTTGAAACACGTTTTCACTCTACATTGTTCATGACCAAAACTTCAAGCAATGATATTAGTTGGGAGTCCTTGAAATTATTAGATATGTGACAATAAAGTTAAATGTTGGATACTTTCGTGACACGGTTTGTTGGATATTGAATTCTATTTTTAGAAAAGAAAATCTTAATGGCTTTTTTCAATTCTATTTTTAGGAGGATGAATCTTAATGATACTTTTACAAGATGTATTTATCTTTGTGGAGAGCCAAAAAAGTATATAATGAATTCACATGTAATATGTTCATCTTGAGTTAATAAAATCTTAATATCCTACATCATAATATTTCCTTAATTCTACCAAAATTTTACCCATAAATATAATGTTTTATCTCATACATATTTAATATTTGATCTATTTAAATTATCTTTGTTAGTACAAACTTGTAATTTATTATTAAAATTCTTAATTATTTATTACTGATAAATATTTAGTTTGCTTACAAACATGTAAGATGAAAATACCAAACTTATATAAAATTCAATATATCTTGTGTCTATTCAAAATTTCCTCTAAACCCAATACCTTTATAAATTTTCATAACTTATCTAGCCTACCCTTAAACTAAAACATGATTTATCAATGTACTTATGCACAACATGAATGTTACTTAGACTAAATAGTATTGTTTGTACCCTAATTAAATATGCAAATTGTAATGTCTCTAACCTTATAGTAGATTGATATGGACATTTCATGGCCACCAATATACAATAAATGGAAGCTCCTTTCTCTAATGTAGTATCCAACTAAGGTCATAATAGATTTGTTTCCATCCAAAGTAGTATCTTCTCATCCTTAATTTCATATAAGGTACATTTTCTCATAAATTTAATGCCACCTCCACCTTCATATGAAGTCTTCTATCCAAAAAAATTCCTGCATTGAGCGTTTAT
This sequence comes from Torreya grandis, assembly GCA_037957365.1. Lineage (NCBI taxonomy): Eukaryota > Viridiplantae > Streptophyta > Pinopsida > Cupressales > Taxaceae > Torreya > Torreya grandis. Next base: position 591,006 of record JARHVA010004616.1, on the reverse strand, counting down.
TTTTAGCTTAATACCATTCACAAAATAGAAAAAAGGAGTTGTGAACATCCTTTTTAGAATGCTTGTTGATCATATCTTTATTCATCTATTTTACAATGTTGACTACAAAATATCTTCCCTTTTTCTTCTTAGTATTTTAGGGTCCATCCGGGTTACCACTTTTTTTCATGGCTTTAGTATTTGAAATACGAAAAGTATGCCAATCTCTCAAAAATTGATGAACTTAACCAATACGAACTAACTTCTAATGTGTGTTGGTCTTTATCAATCATCAAGGGTTGATCATCGACCTTTGACTTTTGTGTGACCATTCGACATTACCATGGTTAATCCTGACCATTTGACATTACCGAAGTTAATTGTGAACATTTGACGTCATCATAGTTAAGCCTGACCGTTCGGTGTTATCGCAATTAAGCCTAACATTGGGTAGGAAAAAAAGACTCGTGACTTCAAATTACCCCCAAAAACAATAGGGATATTTCCTCCTCCTCTATGACGGTGAGCTCCTCTACGATGGTTCAAGTGTGGATGGTTCGAGTGAGCTCCTCTACAATTGTTCAATGACATTCTTCATGTTAATATTTCATTCAAGTGCTTGTCTCTATTAGTATTTTGTTTATTATATCTGGGATTTTAGTCAATGCAATGTAGTTATTTACAATAAGAAGAATGAACAATATATTTGTAGAGTGAAAGCAAATTAATTTGAAAATTGAAAGATTAATGCGGTCAAAGTGCATGAATTGTACCCAAAAAATGAATCATACATTACCATCTGCTACCTTGTGGAAATTGTCTTCTATGGTAAATGGAGTTTTTTTTGGGCTTAATATTCAAGGTCTTCCTCCTACATATAATTAACTAAAAAATGAACTGACACAGACAAGTAGGTTTAAAATACTCTGATTGAGGATTGGTTGCAGATATTATGAGACTATTATGAAGATGAATAATGAGATGAGCTTCAATTTTGATTCTAAATACAAAATAATATAATACATTAAAAATGGATAAATGTATACAAAATAAAAAATAATTAAAATTTCTAAATTTACTACTACCATGTTTTGAAAGGGGTTTATTTAAGTTTTTGTTCACTATAAGTGTAGATCTGTACACCATGAATTAAAATTTAACATCTTCCACCACATGTTATTGGTGCACAAAGTCCTTTACTCTTATCTCTATTCATCTTATTTAGTTTTAAAAAGAAAAAATGATCGAAGTCACATGCTTTGTTACTGGCCATGCATTTGTAAGCAGAATTAGTAACATAACTTATGCTTTTTAAGACTTTGATTCTCATAAAAAAGGGATATTGTGACTTGCATTCAATAAGGAAGGAATTGTGACCTCAAAAGGGATATTGCTATCAAAGAGTCATTGTATGGTAATCTTAAATTTTAAAAAATAATCTTTTATCCTCATTTTGTATATTTTAATAATTTTATTCTATATTTTTTACTACAATCTCAATGGATATGCTCTGGATTTTACATTTCCTCACATTAAGAAAGTCCCTGAGAGCTGTTATAAATGTAGTTTAAACAAAACTATGTTCCAAAGCCTTGGTTAATACATTAGTTGCTTTTCATGTGAAATCCACATTATTAATGTATTAAAAGAAGGCTAAAATCATTAATAAATATTGATACATCCTTGTCTGATCACATTAAGATCAAAGAGCAACATGAATTTTAATGTATTGATTGTTCTTATAATCCAGATAATTAGTTCTTGATAAAATCGGTAGATGCTAAAACTTAACATCTTCTATAATGTTTTTATTAAAGGGGTTTGTAATATGAAACCCTAGTGTGAATGGCTATCTAATGATTGGATTCAAATAATGCAGTATATGAATAAATCTAACAATAGGTTTAGTTATAAGGGCTCACTCTGCCTAAAGGATATTGTAGGCTTAAAGGTTATCATTAACAATGATTAAATTTATATGAGACAATCTTGATTTAATCTTTTGGTCATTACTTTAACATTTTTTTATAATTTGAGTTTATGGAAGTAATGAATCTTTCTTAAACATTAAACTTATTATAAAGGATATACTAAAGGTGTAAAGCAATGTTTGATGAATTGTTAACATTTTAGATAACTTAATCACTCTCAAAGATTCTTTGCATGTTGGAAACATCACTATAGGGGTCATTCAGCTCTTTACGTCTAAGTGGTGATAAATTCATTTAAAATTGAACATATCTCTTCTCAGGACTAGGTTTGGTAGGCAGATCTTTTTGAGTATTATTTATTGCATTGTTATAATGTAGAGACTAAAGTCTCACAAAGATATAGTGATTGTTTCCAAGATTGAAAAAGTATTCAATGCATTTTTTTGATTTGGATCAGCATAGACACTAGGGCTATCTACAATATAGAGTACTAGTGCAAGACTATGCAACACTAGAGCCCTCCTCTATTGGAGTGACTTTATATTACCCTTCACCTCTATATAGGTGATCTTATGCTATATTAAATTTGGATATCCTCCCTTTTTACTAAAATAAATCGAGTTATAACAACTTTGGTCTTGGATTTGAGTGTTGCATCCTCTCTTATAAACCAATCAATCTTGGGGATGGGTTTCATAAAGATATTCTCTTAATTATAGATAGGATCTTCATGGTTTATTTATCATTAATAATTTCCCTTGCTACATTCATTAGATCAAAAGAATCAATTTAATCCAATGTCATCTTGGAATAATATATTGAGCACACATCATACTTATCTTCACAATTAGTCTAGTAGTCTTCAAATTTTTGAAGATGTTTGTATGAGTTTCTAAGAATATTTTTTACGACTCCATGAATATCAAATACGAGCCTTCTCTCAAATGGTTATTGGTTCATTCTTGTCATTTTGACATCCATTTATTTGGCATTGTTAAATGAAGAGCATTTTTATTTTCCAATTGATATTTGTAAATGCATTCCATATTTTTATCTTTTAGCTATGAAGTTTTAGACTATGACTAGTTTTCAGCACAATTATTACACAAAATATTTATCACTTGCATATCGTTGTAAGTTGTAAGGGACATCGGTAAAACTACACTCTCTATTATACAAGCAGTTGGAGAATTGAATGAACCAAAGTTACCTCATTCCAAGATTACAATTGTTGCTTGAAGTAACATCCTCTTGTTAAAAAGCATTTTCCATTATTCCTTTTTTTTTGTTACAATGAGAATCAGTTACAATCCATCATTATCACCATTTAGGTTTGGATTTCTACTTCGGTAACTAAGAAACTACCTTCATGCTTCATCTTGCCAATATATGGCCTTATCTAGGCTTATAATTTGGGTTTGCATCCACTATAACCCACCATCACAACAATTGGGGGATGATAGACAACCAGAATATCACATGGGCTTTTTAGCAATTACACCTTTTTTTACCCTATCCTGATTCTATGGGCTTCGTAGCAACTTTGATATTTTTTAAACCTTGTCTTCATTATATGGGCTTCCTAGCAATTTATCTTTTTAACCCTTTCCTAAATCTATGGGCTTTGTATCAAAATCACATTCCTATACCCCACCCACATGCATGTAGTTAGTGCATGCCACTTAAGATCATTTTAAAACGTAACTAGCTAGTGGAATAGAGTGCAACGGTCCTCTAAGAGGAAGAAATCGATCTAAAGTTGAATAATTCTTCTATAGGGTAAAGGTCCCAGTAGTTGTGCACCCTAATTTTAGACAGTGAATTAAGGTACGATAACATTACAGTAGAATCTAAAAAATTTACGCATTTTGATATGTCATCTTAACTATTTATAACTAAAGTTTCAAGGTCTAACTCATTATGCATTTTACAATATAATAGATTTTATCACAAAGATGTCATAAAATGCATGTTTTAAACATATAACCAAAACTTAACCTTTGGAGTACCAATAGTTATCCATTAATGTATCAATACTTGAATTTAACTGGTTACTTTTAATTTTATAGAGTAAATGTTGAACAAATATTAGATACTACATGCACCACTACTAGTGCAATTTAGTATTTATACATACCAATATATTCCATCAATGAAATACAGCTAAACAAAAATCATGTTCCACCATTAGTAAACGCACCACTATTAAGATCTTTCCCCTAAAATAGCGACATAATAATGAAACCTTCAAAAAGTCACTCACACGCTTTACAAGACTTGAACTACCTGTATACTAAGCATTACCCAAAACTGTTAGAATGAAACTGTGCCATGCAGACATTCTGTGAATACAGGAGTATTATTAGTCAAGTGAAACGCCGTCCTACGTGGAATGAAATTGCTGTTGATACGTTCCAATGTCAAATTTTAACTGGTAAGCCACGAACTGGATTTGACTGGAAGATGGCGAGATCTTAAGAGGTTATCAAACACACGTTTCTGACTCAAATCCGACTGTTCTTTTAAACCTGCTGCTCTTGAAAAGGATGAGACATCAAGCTTGTCATAATGACATTTATATAGTCTCATTAATATTTGTGAGACAAATATAGACACGTATGAGATGCCGATTATACATGACGTTGATTGTTAGGGTAACAGGTCAAATGAGTTAATGAAGTCGTTATGATCGTCCCTACCTTTCAAATCATAAAAAGCTTGAACAGGTGTTTGAGCAAAAAGGGGTCTGGCTCTATACAAGCTAAGTGGAGGGGGAATTTGTGTCCATGGGCAAGTTTGTCTTGGACGGACCACTGACATGCTTTACAAGATAAAATCCCTGCACGCTGCACATTACCCAGATTTTGAGAGGTTTCTGCCTCAATTCTGACTGTTCTTTTAAACCTGTTTTTCATGAAATGAAATGAAATGAAAGGATTTTAATAATGTTCACGAGACCATAACAGTCTATGGGACCCTTAAGTCGTGCACATCTTCTTCAAAACAAGACCATAGCCACAAAACATTCCCTAAGTTTCCTGAACTTTCTTCTTGAGATCTTCCCTTCTGTTGTGAAGTTTGATCACGAGGTTCGCCATATTACCCAGTGTTGTTGCTTCAAACAGGGTGTCCAAGTTGGTGATTTTCAAAGTTTCACCATAACTGTATCGGATGTCTTTGTATGCCTCGCACTCCAAGAGGAAGTGCCGTTCCGTCTCCACCACGCCTTTGTTGCACAAGAGGCATATTCTCTCCTCCCAATCCTCTTGAAAAAAACGAGACATCCAACTTGTAACAATTACATTTATATAGTCTCATTAATATTTGAGATACATATAGACGTGTAGGAGATGCCCATTGTACATAATGTCGGTTGTTAGGGTTTGCACATGGCAACCCTCCAAAGTTGATTCGTACAAGTTTTCCGAACATCATTTACTGCAGCTGGGGTTGTTTAAAGTCTCATCATTTTCGAGGGTATTAATATAGATACGGTATCTTAATAAGATATTTGCATTTTCAATAATATGTCACGTATTTTATTTAATTTTTATTATATATAAAAGTGTAAGACTTATTAAAAATTTCAGTTTCATGTGGGCAAATGAAATAAATTGTTTAATATCATCAATATAATATTGATTTGTTTGAAGTGTTGAACTATGCATTTGATCTAAATTTTATGTGCACATGTAAGGGTAATATGTGTGCTCATCAGGGCTACTTCAAGTGTGCTCACCTTGAACATGCTCACTTCAATTCTCCATCTTTATATATAGAGGATATAATGAAAAACTCTTTAGAGATGAAACGACATTATAAAAAAAGACACACAGTGGCATGGACATGATTTATAGGTTTACTTTGTAAACCCAATTACTTTAGATATTATTTTAACCTATTTGTGACATCACTTAGTGTTATGCATCACATTATAAATTTCACTCTTAAATATTAGTTACTATGGATCTCTTTAGTGTTTAATGTTGTAATCATATTTTAAAATTAATGTATCTTCTCGATAAAACATGCATATTTTCTAAAAATCATATTGTAGAAGTTTGCTAAAATCTTATTTGCTTAATATCATGTACAATACTGAAGATTTTATTTTTATTTTTATGATACTTGTTTGTATCATCAAGCCTCAAATGTATGAGTGATTACTTATCACATTATTTAAAGGAGATCAAATTGTAAACAAGGGTTTTTTCACATTCTAATTAGCTTTAAGAACATAGGAAACAAAATCCCTATTAATGAATTCCCAACATTATAAAATTGAAAAAAATCTTCATTAACAATATGACTTTAGTCTCTACATTTATAAGCTTAAGTGGAATAATATAAATGGGTATTTGTTCTAAAGGCTCTTTCTCTTTTAGATTAACTTGAAAATTTTGTCTTTGTAATGTGAGCCTTATATATATACCTTCTAGTGTAAGGAAGGGAAGTTAGGATATCACTTTAATATAAAATTTAGAGTAATTTTGGATGATGTAAAAAAATTATACATCTCCATATTTTACTCTAGGTTGACTTTATTAATTACATACATAATTCATCAAAAGCAATTACAATTTAAAATAATATATTACTTTATTAAATTTATTCCTTTTTATCATATCAAATCACTAAAATAAATTTTAATAAATTATTTTATTGTTACAATATCTTTAATTTCCATTTATATGTGATGCCACAACATAACCATATTATATGCATCATTAATATATGTTTTCATTTAATCTTTTGACATAGGCATACATTTTCTTTATGTTCCCTACACAAACCTTCTCACACAATACTATAATTACATCCACTAAAAATCCGAATTTTAAAAGTTTTCATTCCATACATCGATGACCAACCATTCCCTTTGTTTTTCTATCAACATGTACATGGACTAAATTTGACATTTGATTTATAATGTAATGATAAAATTATTTATAATTGTTATTTATTCAAAATTTGGGTGCTTTTTTTAAATGGATTTCAAAGGTTTATTATAGAATGTTATAAAAAATTAAGATTATTTTAGATTTATGAACTCACACCAACAATGATAAGAATGAAAATCTTTAGATGAAATCTGGATGCATTATTGTAACTAAGGAATAACTTATCTTTATCTTTAATTACATTGAAGTGAAACAATAAATAGTTACCTTAACCAAATTGGGATTATTTTTTAAGTGTGTGGGTTGAGGGTCACATGAGCCAAATCTGAGATCTTGCATTTTAAGGCATCAAAAAATAATGAGAGAATTGGATCTTCATTATAGATCAAGAGGCTTCTTCTTTGCAATATTCACCTTTGAAGAAGACTGAACTCAAGTATTCAAATAGGAATCATGGTTTTTTGGTAGATCAAAGCTCTTTAAGATACCTTGGTACCTCAATTTTAGTTTCACACAAGAAGATCCAAAAGTTTTTCCAATTTAGATAAATTTATTTAACATCCTCATAAATTTATAGGTGAACTCCATTCTTAATTGAAATGGTAACTCTCTTGGAGTAAGTATGTGTATTTATATTTAAATTTGTAGTAAAAAATATATTATTTATGCTAAGATATGTGTTCAAATGGGTGTGATTAAATCCCTGCCTAAAAGGATTTGGTCAAAATATTTGAAAAAAAACATGTTGTTAACTATGAAACTCTTTCCTTCGATATTTGGTAAGTTGATCTCATGGACATCTAGCTCAAGATTGTCTTGTAAAAGTAATTGCTAAAAATAAGATGGAAAAAGAGGATTTTTAATAAGTTGTCAAGAAAAAAAAAATTAAATTAAAATAATTTCAAGAAATTGGAAAGAAAGGGAAAGAAGAAGGAAAAAGCTCAAGATGGGTCAAATTCTAACACCTTTGTAGTTTTAGATTCCACACCTAATGAAGTGGCTTGACTAAAATTGTAGATGGACATTAAAAAGACAATGAAAATTTTAAGATAATGGCTGTGTTTGCTTCTATAAAATAACCTATTAAATCTACATCAAGAAATGAACAAGAAGATATGAATAAGATAATTATGGCTCCATTATTTGGTACCTTGATTCTAAGGGGGACCATCCCACTAGAAATAAACTTACCTTACATTCTTAAAAAAGGTATTGAGATTTATTTATAATTATTTTTTATAGTTATTTTCGGTTGTCGTGCTTCGAAAACACTTTTTTATTTTTTTCTTTTGATTTTTTTTAGCCAATATTTTTACATGACAAAAAATATGAACCATAAATACCAATATACTACTTTTATATATAACCTTTTATAAATTATTGTTAATAATAGTCTTACTTAAGCATTCTAATTTCTAATAGCAAATATTAATATGATTTAAAATAAGAAAAAACATTAAAAACAATATATATTTATTGTAATTATTTATAATTTTATATACTTTTCATTGCATTTAATAAAGTTTCTTTAAAAATAAAATAAAATTAATTGTAATCATATGACCATGAAAATTAATCTTTAAATGTATCTCCATTACAATTTTAAATGTATTTATTAATTTTTATTTTTTAGATTAATTCTAAATTACTTTTCAATCATGGTTAGGGTGGGTCCTATGAATTTATCATGTCAATATTAATAAACTATAATAAGTGAATGAGGGGATGAAACGTTTTGTTCTCTCATTGTTGAATGCATGGATAGTTGAAATTCATAAATTAATTTATAGATTTTTAAACTAAATCCCAAACACTTTTAAATCATGGTCAGGGTGGGCTTTATGAATTCATCGTGTCAATATTAATAAATTATAATAAGTGGATGAAGAGGTAAGACGTCTTAATCTCCTATTGTTAAACGCATGAATAATAAAAATTCATAAACTAATTTATGAAAAAAAAATATTTAATTTTTAAAAGAATTTAATGGATAGAGAAAATATTTTAAGTGGCTTCGAAAAGTTGAGATATACATTTTCAATTTATCATGAAAAGTAATTTACTATTTATGACAATACATTTTAAAATATATATATATATTATCCTTAAAATTTGTAAAATAAAACTAAATTTAATTTCTATAACTTCGATGAATAAATTCCTTTTAATAGTTGCAACTTATCTCTCTCTATAAATTATAATCTAAATGTAAACAGGCTTGCTTACTATTATTATAAATAAGACTAGATTTAATACCTAGTAATTTGATGAATAAATTCATTTTAATAGTTGCAGCTTATCTCTCTATACAAACTCTGATCTAAATTTAAACAGGCTTAGTCACTATTATTATTCCCCATATGTAATCTAAAAAAATCCCTATATTATAATCTACAAATTAGACATAAATACCCATACATATGTAATCCGGAAAGTCCCAATAAAGATACCCTTCAATAAAAATGAAGATAAAGTAGAAAATTATGCAAATTTATTCCAAACGGTTTGGAATGAAAACAAGCCATTGATGCGTTATCTTTTGTTCCAAATAGTTTAGAATGAATAGAAGCCACTCCTGCGTTATCTTTTGTTCCCGCACGGATCTGCTGTAGAGACCACACTAGTAGCTTCTCCTGTAGACAAAAGACTAGTAACTGTAACTTCAGGGTGGAGATTTTAACAAGATGGAGAAGGAGAAACAGCAGATTCATGTTGTGATGTTTCCTTGGCTTGCATTTGGCCACATAAATCCCTTTTTACAGCTGGCCAAGAGCCTGGACAATTATGGTCTCAGAATTTCTTTCGTCTCTACTCCGATTAACATTGGGCGGATTAAGCAGCAGATATCGCACACGAGAATCGAAGCGGTGGAGCTGCCTATGCCCTTCGTGGAAGGCCTGCCCCCAGGTGTTGAGTCTACTGCAGATCTATCAAAGATTGAAGGAGGGTTAGGGTTAATACCGCTACTCATCAAAGCCATGGACCTTCTGGAGAATCCTTTCGAAGCGCGGCTGAAACTGCTTTCACCGGATTTCGTGATACATGATATGGTGCAGTATTGGACTCCTCGGGTTACGGCCAAGCTATCAATTCCCACGATTACTTTCATAGTGAGTTCGGCGCCGAGCACAAGTTACACGATCGGAAAACAAGCGAGCAGACAGGAGAGGCCAACGGCCGAATATCTGACTTTTCCGCCTCCTGGATTCCCTTCATCACTAATCCGCCGTCGACTCTTTGAAACGCGGAAGGTCCTGCCGCTTTATCAAAAGATCGAAAATGGCGATGGCCCCGCCTTTATGGACCGTCGTTTCATCTGCGTGGAGGACGGTTGGGCAATTGCTTGCAATTCTTGCGTAGAGTTGGAAGGGGCATATGTAGACTATTTGCAAACAACTACCAAGCGACCAGTGCTTCCCGTGGGAATCCTGATGGCCAACCTGCCGCCGCGCCCTGCTGCTGACCGCTGCCTGGCCTGGCTGGACCAACAGCGCTCTCGTTCGGTGGTATTGGCCTCATTTGGCAGCGAATGCACTCTAACCAGCCAAGAGCTTGCCGCTCTGGTATTGGGCTTGGAAGAAAGTCAAGTCCCATTCCTGTGTGTTCTTCTTGGTCATGGGGTTCCCGAGTTGCCCCACGGCTTTATTGATCGCACGCGTGGAATAGGATTGGTGGTGACAGAGTGGGCGCCTCAACTGCACATTTTGAGCCATCCTTCCACGGGAGCCTCTCTCACACACTGCGGATGGACTTCTGTTACAGAAAGCTTGAGGTTTGGTGTGCCTTTGGTTGCTCTCCCAATGCAATTCGACCATGGCTTAAATGCGAGATTTATTGCCCATGAATTGGAGGCGGGAGTAGAGGTGAACAGAAATGAGGACGACGGATCTTTTACTAAAGAGGATGTCACTAGAGCTGTCCGAGCTGTGATGGTGGAGGAGGATGGCAGGCTGATTAGATCTAATACTGAAGAGATTAGTCGGGTGCTGACCAACAACGATTGCCAAGTCCATCGAACAAACATAGAGAAGTTTGTATCTTCGCTCGAAGAAAAAGCCTCACAAAAACAAGTTATGTGATACTAGTTAATAATATTTATATATATATCGTTGTATCGGACTCATTTGAGAGAATGGACTTTAAAAAATAAATTGTATTTATTACTGCATTTTATTTAAATGCAAGAATTTGTTGATTTCTAAGGCAGGTTGTGTCCCATTACAGTCTCTTGTCTTGCATTTTATAAAGTGAAAGAAATTCTTCATAGTCATGTGCAGGTTTGGAAGCACCAATATTGGATGCTTTGTTACTTCCTTTTTCAACTATTATAAATTATGCTTCGCTCCTCCGTCGAGGGAAATGATTTGAGATCTATTTTCAATGCTTTTGTGATCATTGCGTATATCCCACTATAATTTCTAATGAAATTTCTATAAAATCTAGCTAGACTCTAAAAGCTTTGTGCTTCAAAGGCACTTCTTGGTGATGATCAGTACTCATTGCGTGTACTTTTTCGGGGTCAATTTTTAATCCCTTCTTGGAAATTACAAAACTCTGAAGTATAACAACATTCTCTTCACGCAATGTTCGCAACATATTACTTAGATTTGCCACATGCTCTTCCTTTGTCCTTATAAACACTAGACTGTCATCCAAGCACACAATTACATATTTTTATTAAGAATGGTTTTAACATTTCATTTTACAACCTCATGAAAATACTTGGCACATTGGAAAATCCAAGTGGCATAGCTAACCACTCTTACAGTGGCTTTTTCATTTTTAATGTTGACTTCCACTCATCTCCTTCACCCATTCTGATCTAGTGATATCCACTCTTATCTTATTGAAGTAATTTTCAATAATCAATAAATTCATCATGTCATCCATGTGTGACAACAAAAACATATACTTGTTTGTGATCTTGTTAAATGCTCATGAATCGTGCATATGTGCCATTCTCCATATTTATTTGTTGTAATTACTATGGATATTGTGCTTGGGCTTAAAATTTCCCTTATCAACCATTTCTTCAATAATTCATGCACTTTCCTTTGTACTTATTCAGTCTCCATTAGCATCATTCTATGCAAAACCTCATTTGGCAAACTTGCTCATGGGATCAGATCCATGTCGTGACTAATGTTCCTCACTAGTTGTAGTTTTTTTTGCAATTCACTTGATACAATGTTCGTGAATTCATCTAGCAAATCCTTCACTTCGCATGGAAGTGTCTCCTCCATCCCTTCATTTCCTTTTGTGCTAGCTTGTTATTCCATCTTTGGTATGAGTGCATAACATGCCTCTGCCCACTCTTCTTATCTCAGGGACTCTTTACTCGACACCATCAACACTCTTGTGTGAACACTGTTACGCCCTCTTTCTTCTTCATCGTTTAAGAGGCTTAGGTTATATTTCCTCCCATCCTTATCCAAGCAATAAGTATTCATCTGACCATCATGTATTGCCTTGCAATTAAATTTCCAAGTCCTCCCTAAAATCACATGACATACATCCATCAATATTAAATCACACCACACCTCATCCTTGTACGCACCTATCTATAATCTAATAAGGCATTTCTCATCAACTGACACTTGTTGACTCTTCTTCAAACATGAAATTGTGTATTGGTTTGGGTACGCTACTCTTTTCAAACCCAATTTTTCATCCATCTGTTTTGAGACCAAGTTATCTATGTTACCACTATCTACTATCATTTTGAAGCATTTACAACCTAACTTGCATGTGGTATGAAAAAGGATTTTGATTTCTATTGGTTCTTTGTCTTCCCATGGTGGTTTCAACAAAACCCATTTTAACATCAATGCTTCTCCATGCTCAGGTTCCTTTGAATGATCCATTATTCTAACCATCTCTTTGTCTCCATGCACAATGTGTGTATCAACATTTATCCTTCTACTCCCTTCACTTTTCACCTGCGAGCATTCAAAAGATTGATGCAATGGTTGTCTATCTCATAAACTTATTCCTGGGAATATTCTTCCCCTTCCTCTATCAAATCTACCTCATCCTCAAGATTGGTAAAATCCACTTTCTTTTTGCACACTTTCTTGCTCCAATTTTGGCATCCCACTTTGGTCCTAAGTGTGTGAATCATTATGTACCATGAATTTTGTGTCTTTCCTTGATTGGTACATTCCAACACTTCTTTTTCCTTGCGTAAATATTTCTTTGCCCCACATTCTACTTTGTTGCCTTCATGACAACTTCTCCTTGGCCTTAAGTACAAGATAATAAGCTTTATAAACTATTTGTATATGGACCATACTTAGTTCCTTTTAGATTCCAAACCACAATCTATTTAGATCACACTACCTTCTCATTATCTTTCTATGACCAGACTTGATAGATACCATGTAGAAATCTTTAGTGTACTCTTTAAATGACATATCCTTTTACCTGAGATTTTGAAATCTTTTAAACAACTCCATTTGGTAGTGTCCAAGAAATAATTTCCATCTCATTTTAACAACCATCTTGTCCCAAAATTTTATCTTATATTTTCATTTCTTGCATCATTCATTTTAAACTTCTTTCCACCATATTGTTGCATGTCCTTTCAACTTTATTTATGCAAGATACTTATGCACTGGGGGTCAGTAACATATTCGTACTTAAATTGTTCCTCCATGTCATTGAGCTAAATAATGAACTCTTTTGGATTCAAATTTACAAAAAATAAGGTAAGTCCATCTTTGTTCCCTTGCCAATATGTGAAATAGATCTTAAGAGCCTCTCATCACTAGCATTAATTTGTTCCTCAACACCTCCTTCACCTTCAATGTTGTTTTCTCCCTCAACACATTTTCCTTCAACTTCATAAGCACTCTCATCCCATCATGGGATGAAACCCTACCATCAGTCCTTTGCAATGGCATCCAATCATGATTGCATAATGCACAACACATATAGGACTTCGTCCAACCATCTTACTACACTTAAATCTGTAACACCTCTATGAGTGACTATTATTGGTGGCATATTTTCTTCTGAACTTGAGATTTAATGTTGTAAGTTATCTACTTACAATCCTATGTACGAAACATTCTTCACACTTGAAAAGGTTCAAAATTTGTTTTTATTCTAATTGATGCAAGTCATGGGTTGGGTTCCCAATGAAGAGAAGCTAATACATGCATAAAGTGATCCTCTTTCCATTGTAACACACTTTCTCTCTCACACACACAAACACAATTATAGGAAACTTAGGAATGTCTAATTTTGTATGTCATCACAAAATACAAAAGATATCCCCCATCATGAGCTATTGTAGTCAAGTTATTTTAGGAAACCTCAAAATTATAACGATCAGTTCTCATACTTCTATGCAAGGGGATCTCCTTGGGTCTTGTCCATCTCTCTCTCTCTCTCTCTCTCTCTCACACACACACACACACACACACACACACACTCACTCACTCTCATGTAAAATGAAGTGGATAGGGTAAATGTTTCATAATCGTGATTGTTTAGTTAAAAACTCATTCATTTAGATGTATACTCACTTAATATTGTAATCCACTATATATTTACACTAAAAATATAAGTAAAAATACTAATATTCTATATAATTAAATAATTACATATAATACTTAAATATTCAATAAAAAAATTAATTAAGAAAATAAAATTTAAGAAATAAATTGTACATACACTTTACTTTAATTATATAATCTCCATAAATTAAAGTTTAAAATTATTTAATATAAATAAACATAGAATTAAATTAGTTAAATAAATATCTATACTAGTGTAAACACAGCAATGTTTTAGTGAATTTATCAATATATTTATCTTTTTTTTTGGATTAATCAATATATTTACAATTTTTATATTTTAAGAACTAATTTATAGGAATCTATAAAAAGAAATTGTTACTTCAACACTCCAAAAATATGAAAGGCTCCATTAAACTCTTAAGGAAAATTTAAGATCAATGAGATAGAGGAAAGTTGATGTTGAGAAAGACACTACCTATTTCATCATTATCAATCATAAATAACATACTTGATCAAAATCAAGATGTGATTACATATTTATGAAATCGGATTGGAATTATCCCTCATTTTGTCTAGAAGGTTCCCAACACTATATATCATTGTGAATGGAGAGGAGACTCCTACAAAAATCTTTATTCATTCACAAATTTATGGATTATGTTTCTATCATTTTAGGATGAGTATTTTCACTATTATATTTTTGAAATTTTCATTGTATTATTTTTAATTTTTATCATGTAAGGAATTATAAAATCGATTGAAACAATAATTTTTACACAATGAATCAATAATATGTAAATATTTTTATATTTCCAAAATTATTATTCAATTTTTTAAAAATGTTAACTTAAAAAAAGGTTATTAAAATCAATTATCTCTCATTTTATTAAACATTTTATTAAAAATAAACATATGTACATACATTTATGAATTAATATAATTTAAAGACAAGTGTCTCAGAAAAAATTAACACTTACCCTATAAATTATATAAATTTTTGAAACAAAAACCTAAAAAAATAATTTAATTAATTAGTTATTAATATTTTAACTATTTTACTATTGCTCCAATCAATACAAAACATGAACCATCAATTTGCACATCTGTTATATATTATATCTATACATTTCTTCGTAAAAATCACTGCTTATAGTTTTTTTGGTGACATAGACTTATTAATTTTTATTGTGTTCACTTTTCCTAACCCAATCTTACATGTTTTATTATTACATATTTTAACATAACACAAAAATACCAAAATACATATGTTCAACCATATTTCAATGCTTTAAATCCTCACAACTTACCAACAAAATATAATTATATTGTAAAGGATTTTATCTTTTATTTTTTCACCCAAAATCTATATTTCTCTACCCTCTAGCATGAATAAAATATATTCATTTTCAGTGTAGTGTGAGCCTCTCTCTTCCCAATACATATTTTGGATGTCGTTTTATTACCACATGATTATAAATTATTTCCCAAACACTCCAACAATGCCCCTCCAACTTCCATACATCAAATACTTGAAAAATACACCCACAAAAATGCAAACATGATGACAATCATAGTTTTCTAATTTTAATGTTGTTGTGAGCTTTAAAAACATATATGGTATACCCCTAAATACAATCATGATGACAATCATAGTTTTCTAATTTTAATGTTGTTGTGAGCTTTAAAACATATATGGTATACTCCCTAAATAATGCCCCAACATCCAATGTGTAAACAACATATATTATATGACATGAATTTGACTTCTTACTTTTTTGGCATATGATATGCCTTTAATTTTTTTGAAAAATATAAAGAGAAAAAATAAATGAAAGGAATTTAATAATATTTCAATTAATTTATATTTATTTATAAAACTATTTTATTTAATATTAATAAAAAGTTTATTGAACCAATTCTAATAAATTAAAAATCAATTTTTTTCTAAATTCATTATATGGATATAAATTATATAAATAAAAATCATTCACAAAAAAACTTCAAATATTTAAAATTAGGAGTTCCAATATAATGAAAATTCATTAATATTATGAAAATCATATCGTAAAACATCAAAGTTTAATATATAAACTTAGTATGAATGATATCTTTATAATTTTTATTAAATTAATTAAGAAATTAATTACAACTTTAAATACAAAGATAATAACTAGATGTTATTTGATACAATTTAATATAAAATGTTTATAAATATGGACAATTACTCAAAAATAAACAATTTCCAATAAATTATAAGATTGGTTAGAACAATTTATTTTAATCAATAAATCAATCAAAAAATATATATGAGATTTATTATTTGTTAACTCAATACTTTCCTTAAAAAATGAACTTTGCTTGAATAAATATACTACAAACTAGGACATGCATAAGTTTATTGCATAGAGCATCTACAAGATAGGTTCTTGTTGCAAGATGAATAGCATCATTGCAATCACTCTTTCTTACCCTTGAACCAATGCATAATGAAAATTTACGCCTTTTTCTTGCCAGGGTTATGAAAATTTACGCCTTTTTCTTGCCAGGGTTATGAAAATTTGAATTGTTAAATACATTTTTAATTTATACGGACCTACCATCAAAAAGTTTGGAACATTTTCTTCACATAATTTCTACTTTATAGAAATACAAGAATGATTTTGAAAAATCAAAGATGCCTATCCATGGAAAAAAAGAAGAAATTTCAAGTTTAGGATATATATCTCGCACTAACTGTTGGTAGTTCCCTAGTCAGTGTTTGTGTTTAGTACAATTTTTGAGATGACATATCTATGCATATGAAATCCCTTTAGACCAAACCATTGATCAGAGATGATTGCAAATTTAGCTTATAATGAATTTGTCATCTTAGGCCACAATGACAACTTGGCTACTAAAGTGTTATTATGTATTATGATAAAGAGATGCAGTTTTATGTGCATGTGCCTCCTACAAATTTTGTAACATTACAATGTTCCATACCTCTATCATTCTTTAGACACTATCAATTTTCAATATAAAGGCAGGAACCAGCCGCTACGCAGCACTTGTTAAAAATAAGACAAGCCTAAACCCTATATTTTTTTCCTAATATTAAAGTTAGATTAGTAAATAAACTTATTGGAATATATTATTTTGTCAAAGCATTTATCATGTCAGCAATTAAACATTTTTCTTGTTGAGCACATTTGAGTTTGGTAGTGTTAAAATAAAAATAGTCAACTTGAATATGTCGTTTGATAGCATCAACCTACCAACAATATTATTTTGACATATTTATAATAATATTTTATATATATTATTTAACCTAATTAAAAATAATTAAATATTATACATTAATTTAATACTCTCTCTTATAAATAGGATATTTATATATATTTAAATAGTAAAAAATAATGGCCAAAATTTAACAAGGTGAGGATCAAGGCCTAAATTTGATGGTCGACTATGTTTGTCATAAACAGGGTGCTACATTGATGACAGGGACAGAACAGAGTGGGGTGTAATTCCTATGTGTTCTTCCCCTCAATGACGCATCACACACATGGAAGAGGCCTGGTGGTGATAGAGCGGGCGTCTGAGTTGCACATTCTTAAACATCCTTCTGAGAGAGATTTTCCTACTCATTATAGGTGGAATTTTTTAATGAAAATATTGAGGTTTACAGTGTATTGGGTTGCTCTTCCAATGTAATTCAAACAAGGCTAATTTCCAAAGAACTAAAGTCGAGAGTGGATCTTGTAAATCGACAACAGTTAGATGATCTTATAAATCAACTTGTATGATATTTATCTAGGTTGATCGTTGCATCTACTCATATAGAAGAATTAAATTGAATGAAATGGCACTTCATTTGCGATGGTCAAACATGCATTCAATTCTTTTTGCAAGGCTTGTAGTCTAATTTGTGTCGAATCTGAGGTAATTTAGTTGAATTTATACTTATCACTTTTAAATAACAATTTAAAGAAGGTTAATTATTTGTATGTTTAATATTAAAATAATGAATACTAAGTATTTAAAAATAAGGTTTAGGTGTTAGTTCATTTCTTGGTAATTTATAAAGGTAGTTTTGGTCATAGGGAAAATTTTCAATTTATCCACGGTATGTCGTGAAGGCCTATTTTATATTGCCCAAAAATTATAGTGATCTCACACTATGTTAGAGCATACAACTTCAGGTTGTTGATCTAAACCTTGATTCCTCTATACAAACAAAAGATAATAGTTATAAAAATGTGTTTATCCTTTAAGCATTTTTATATAATAAATTATATAATTATAAATTGGACAAAACTTTTGGCACAATTAGGGTGGGGTCCCATGGAGAGGATTGTGGCTTCTAATTCAACTACGCATTATGTACCATGAGATATCTTCCAGTTAACTATAGGATTAAATCGAATCTTCCCCTTGTTTCACAAAGCTTTGGAATTTTTGCGTCTATTATTTATGCAGTAGGGGAAAAGAGCATGCTACAAATTTCCTCCACTTGTCTAAATTTTCTTTTTGACACTTGGCACATTGTTGTTGTGTGAAATAATTCATGCAAGACTTTTTTCGAGGGAAATTCATCTATATTTGTCTGAGTGCATGATTAATACTTCACTACCATTTTTTGTAGCGCAAATGCATCAATGATGTTGCTAAAATTACATCATTGGTATATGTAGATTACCATTTCAGTTTTAAACTGTTAATTTGTCTATTTTTTAATTTTGTTATCTATATTTCTGACCTTATTTTAAATTCCTTTTCGCAGATGCTTAAGGTGTAATCTATTTAAAGTTGTGTCAAATTTATTAGACTAAAAAGTTGTGGTATGCCATAAAATATAAATATTGCATGCTTTACGGACTCACAACATGTATTTTTTATTTGTTCCTTTGTGTTTGTTGTAGTAATAAAATGACATTTTGTGATGGTAATGAATCCTTGTATGTACCTTTAACTAAGAATGTTGGTGGTGGGAAAAATCATTATAGAATCTCATGCATGTCATAGGATAGTTGCCACTTCTAAATTGAATTACACTAAGATTAATACTAGATATGCTTGCGAGCACTCTGGAATCATAGATAGTCCATCTTTTAGGGTGTCTGAATGCTTTGAAAGCATAGTCTTCAATAACATTGTCCACTAACCTTTGATAATTGGTCTCATTCACAATACGTGCTAATATGGATTACTAAGGCCAAAAAGATACATATAAAGCCATAAAGGATCATCAATATTGTTATAAAATGAAATTCGGCCTAGTGTAGTCCACCAAAGCCCCTACTCATGCCCACCAAAGGATAACTCCATATAACGTGACCCCATATCCTATCCTATAATATTCTTTAACAACCCAAAGGATATTTGGGTTCTAAAATAAATAATTCCAATGTGTCACCTCCATTTCCTTATTTATATTATCCCAATGAGCTTAATGATCAACTTAAACAAAACTCCCTCAAATCATCTAGTCTTTGAGTCACCAATTATCTAAAAATCAAGTACATAAATCCTATAATGCCCTATTTGAATGGGATTGAAATATCTTACTTGATTCATACAAAAAGTGAATTACCCTAATTCAAAGAAAAACTTCATGAAAAAAATAATTTCATGTGGATGAACTAGTCAAATACATTGCATTGCTATCTACAGTCCTTAAATCCCAAGCATACACTTTCAAATTTCAAGTCTTATTTTTTTTAAGTGATATTTTTTTTGTTTTAGGATTAAATTCAACTCAAATGATGAAAAAGTCAAGATATTGAGACTTGTTCTTAAGCTAGTTGCATTTCTTGAAGCAAGTCAAATTAACTGTCAAAACCTCCAAAGTCAAGATTATAACTTGTAACTATAACTATTGTAATTCTTCAAGGAATCCAAATTGTCTCCTTTTAGTCTATAAGTGCCTCAAAACCCACCACTTTTTCAACCCAAAAAAATTGTTACTGTCCACTATAATCCCACCCAAATCAAACTATTAACATCTACAAAAATCTCAAAATGTAAAGATGTTCTACTTTAGGAGCCAATGAACCAAAATCCAAAGTAAAATTTTTAAGCCTTCCTAATCTCAATCATAAACTAATATAAAATCTCATGTTTAAAATCACCATGTGAATCTAAGTCAATATATTTACTTCTAAAAAAATATTTATGGCTTTTGGATCAGTAACTGTTATGCATATTTTTATGTCTTCCAAAGCCCAGATCAAATAAATTGGGGTTAATGTTTTCCTTTAGACAAGATGAATCTATCAAAACCAAATAAATAATTTAGACCTTAAAAAATCAGAGACATTAACCAACATAAAGGTTATTTTTTCTATATATGTACAGCATTGCTCCACCATTTTTCTCATTGTCATTAGACTTGAAAAACATAGTTAGAGATGTGTTTTGAATTTCTATATTTTTTTGATTTCAATATATTTTAAATTTATATATGTTTTGGTTTGAATATATTATCCTATGCCTTTCATTTTCATTATGTTAGTGGTATATTTACATGCAATGTGTCATTGTTTAAGATTTTCACACATTGCTTTATTGTAGGTGCACACACATTATTTGAATTTACCATGGATAAAATTTTGCATCGCCCAACCCCTATAGAGGGTGGTTTTATGAGGTATTCTACTTTAATTTCACAAGATTAATCACTTAATGAAGTAAACTTCTTACATGATTACAACTTCTTAGAATTTGTTCTAAGCACACAAGAGGACAATGAGGAGGTAGTCATACCTAATAGAGAGAATTCATTTGTTAGATAATCTAACCACTCACTAAATATTGTACTACTTTTTGAACCTACCCCTTTCAATCAAAAAGAAATAGGAATGAAGCAACCTAATGTTGTTGAAAATCATTCATTTGATAGACCAACAAATACTAGAGCTCGTTAGATAATTTTAGACATTTTAGTTTTAATTGAAGAAAATTGTATTGAAATAAACACATCTTAAAATGATAGTGCAATGAAAAAGGCCATATGACCATCTACTGAAAAATGAAAAGTGGTACAAAATTATTATTCCACTCATGGTGTCGACCACACAGTAAACCAATGTCAAGACTGATGGGAATATCTTTTTCTTGATTTTAAAATAATGTGATATTATGAATCACATATTTCATCTAGTCATGTTATCTATTGGAACATGATAAACTAAGGAATAATTTATAAAAACCCATATTAGTATGAGAGATACATATTATCATTGGCATGCCATATTAGCTCCAGAGCTCCCTACATATGCATAGCATGCTTACCTTTCTTTCCTTATTAATAGAGTCCCCCACTTATGGATCTAAGTTTAGAAATAATCCCCACCATTTGATTACCAAATAGATTATATAATTGAATCGGTGATTACAATATCATTGGCCTTGTGACTAGTAAGGTTAAGTAGATGGAATTATTGTTTACCATTATCCAGGTATATTAAGTATAGTGCAATAATCAAATTTGATGAGAATATATGATGGTGTAAATAATATAGTTATTGGTTTGCCTAAACATAATATAGTTCAAGCATAAAAGGGTAAATTATAGGTGATGGTATATATCCTTTATTACCGTGGTTAATTACACCATTTAGTGGAACTTTGAAAAATAGTCAAAAAGAATTTAACTTTAAGTGGTCCTCAACATTTATGGTTGTTCAGAGTGCCTTTGGAAGGTTAAAGAACACATGAAGAATTATACAATCCAATGTTTGTCATCCTAATTTGCAAATGTAATTGAGAACAATTATTGTGTATTTCATATTTCATAATATGATGTTAACATTAGTGGAAAATAAAGTTTATAGAACTAAATTTGTTGATGAAAATGCAAACAATTTACATACCGATGAAGTGGTAGTGGATTAAACTACAACAATAGCTCATCAAGCTTTAATTGATATTGTGAATGGTGATGCTAATATTGTATGTGTAAGGTGAATCTTAAAATTACATTATTATTATTATTGTTGTTGTTGTTGTTGCTACTAAATACTTTAAATGTATTAAGTTTAATTACTAAGTACATGTTTACATTGTTGTAGAGATGAGGTGTAGTTTTTAGGTATCAATCTTCCAATAAGAGTTACAAAGGAGTTACCTAAAAGTGAAGAATATAAATGGATGGCATCGATGTCCACAATAATAGGGAAAAAATTACCAATTAGAAGTTTTAGAAGCATGTTTTATTTATTTGTGTTTTCCATTATATTTACAACTGTAAGAATGAACTTGTATATTTGAGTTAAAATTATATATATTCAAATTTTGGTTGGTGTCTTTGAATTAAAAAATAAATAATATAAATGCATCATATTGATTTCTAAAAAATTCAGTCTTTTTGTATTTCTATATGACACCAGTTATGAAATGAAGAAAAAAATATGAGAATAATATTTTTAATCACAATAGTTTCAAGAAGGGAATGTTGAAACAAAAACTTATACATCATCTTTTTTATTTAGTCACTATAATTAAAATGAGGTTATATTAATCCAATATTATGTGGTAGCACATCATTTTGAAAAATTTGTTGTGTTTTCGCTGAAGGGAAGGTTGAAGTAATGTTTTGTCAAAGTAAAAACTCAAACTTTGGCTTTCTTCATCCCCACTCCACACCCCCCTCAAGTTCTTTGTAAATGCTAATTGACAAAATTTCACTCTAATTAACAACAATCTAATTTGTAAAAAATAATATGAAATATATATTTGTTTTATATTATGAAAGAGTTTATGGCATTGAAGAGTTTGAACATGATAATTAATGGTCTTATTGGGTGTAGAACTTATTTGGATTAAGACCCATGAAGGCCTCTGAGCTAACAACTACAATGGTATTCCTTATGGCAGGTCAAGATCAAGCTCAAATCTTGTAATAGTTTTCCAATGTAGGTTTGAGGAAATTTTGGAACAATGATCTTCCATATCAAATCATATATTTATCAGTATTAAAATTAGAATCTAAAATTAGATTTATTTATTATTCTATATGATCAAAGTGCAGTGTTTGCATAAATATCAATTATCGTGTAAAATGTTTGTTACCTTACATGTAGAGATATATATATATTGCATGTGGAAGGGAAGGCCAAGCTTAGAGTTCATGGGTGGAAAAAACTTTTTTCATGTGGTTCATAATTAAAAAAAATGCAATATGTATATCAGGGTTGGTTCACTCAATGAAGAATAGGTATGAATAATGGTTTTTCTTGTGACATACACAACAAACATTGCATTTTTTATGCTATGTTCAATCAATTAGGTCACACAAAACTTCATGTCTTTACTACTATATAGGTGTCTCATCTCGAAGTCTACATTTTAATGAATATTCTTCTAGCATTATCCTCACTTTCAATAAAAGTGACTTACCTCCTCTGAAGAGATAAAAGCTTGGATTTTACATACCATTTCATGGAATTTCAAATTAGATGGGATCTTTGACATATTATAAAATAGTATTAATATCATTTTTTCCATTTCATAAATTAAGACCTTATATCTATTTTTCTATATCTTGTAATTCTAATGTTTTAATAAGATTATATATTTGGTGTTGACTGAAGTAAGGGTATCTTTGGACAAAATCTTGTATAAATCAGATCGGTTCCTTTGAACTTTGAATGTTTACCCAGATTCAGTGTTGGCATCCATGTGAGGAAGGACCACACTCTTGAGTACCTGCTCACCATGTTTAAACATTAAATTGAGTACCAAATAATATTGTTTGCTAGTTACTTTAATTGTTGTTTTCTAGACATTACCATTGGTTTCTTCTTGTAAATTTTGTTTTGGTTCTTTTGATTTTCACCTTAGACATGGGTGGCATGATTCACTCTTAACTCCTTTCTAGGTGTCTCTTTTGCACCCTCATTTCATATTCAATGATTGTTTCTCCCTTCTCCCCTGCTACTTTCAATTTTTTATCATTTTCATCAATAGGGGTTTTATTTTCCAAAACTTTCATAGAGTTTGTTCATCAATCATATCTTTGAGGAGCCTTAAAGGAATGGAGTAGTGATAGGCTAGAAATAGATCTTACTTAAATCAGGGACTTCATTGGAGTAGATTTGATAGTTTGGAATGAATATTGTGCATGTTTTTGTAAATGCCCCAATGATCTTCCCTAATTATGACAATTACCCTATTCTTGGATTCACATCAATAGTTTCAAGAAGATATAAAAAATCTGAATTGTAGTTTGTAGATAAATTAATATCAATAGGGGTTTTATTTTCCATGAATTTCATAGAGTTTTTTCATCAATTAGATATTTGAGGTGCTTTAATGGAGTGGAGTAGTGACAGGGTAGAGACAAAACTTGCTTACACCAGAGAGTTAGCAGTAGATTTGATAGTTTGGAATGAATATCTTGCATGTTTTTTTTAAATGCCCCAACAATCTCCCTTGATTATGACTATTACCTTATTCTTGGATTCACATCAATAATTTCAAGAAGATATCAAACATCTAAATTGCAATTTGTAGATAAGTTTATAAAATACAATAAAGATGTGCGTAAAAATGTTGATCTAAAGCAACACACTTTGCATATCTGCTCCTATTAACATACATCAAAACTTTTACTCTCTTAAAAATAATGTTAATTCAATTAAATACAATTTTTTAAAATCCCATGGGACCATTCAATTATCAAGAATCTTAAAATATCTCACTGGGTATTATTTAGAAAATTTAGGAACATGGAACCATACCCTTATAAAAATGTCCATAAATTTTCTCAATAGCCCCAGCAGAGATATTTTAAGAGCAGTAGCCCAAGGGACCACTAGGTTATTCTTCTCATTCTTGTTTATCATTATATTTATAAAATTTTCATCCAAAATTAAAATATTATTAATTTTTCATGCAAGATTTCCTAAAATCTAAATGTCTTTCTACTCATAAATAACTATTGTTTGGTGAGCAATTACAATTTTAATTAGAAGAACTGCTCTTCTTCCCACATGATTGGCTACGCACCCCCTCCCTCCCCCCATCAAAATAATTTGAGAAAATAACATACACCGAATGTTTTACTCTCATAAAAATAATGTTAAGTCAATTAAATACAATTTTTTAAAATTACATGGGACCATTCAATTGTCAAGAATCTTAAAATATCTTGGTGGGTATTATTGATAAAATTTAGGAATAACATGGACCATACCCATATTAAAATCTCCATAAATTTTCTCAATAGCACCAATAGAGATATTTTAAGAGCAACAGCCCATAGGACCACTAGGTTATTCTTCTCATTCTTGTTTATCATTATATTTATAAATTTTTCATCCAATATTAAAATATTGGTATTGTCTTCATGTAGGATTTCCTAAGATTTGAATGTCTTTCTACTCATAAATAGTTATTGTTTGGTGAACAATTACAATTTTAATTGGAAGAACTGCTACCAATCCTACCTGCCCACCTCTTCCTCGCGCCCGCCCCTCACCCCCAACCCCCATTTCCCCCTCCCTCCAACTGACCCTTCATTGTTCCCTTTCTTTAAAGAGGAGGTGGTGGTTATTAATATTTTTTTGAGGCACAGATACGTGTCATTATTGTTATCTTAAAATTTAATCACTTAAAGCTATTAGAAGGTGTATATATATATGGAAGAGAACTTGGGAGTGCATATGTCAAATATGAGAATCATGAACATTGCCACATTAAATATTGGTAACACATCTCAAAACTTGATAGCAACATTATAAATGTCTCTTTTCATGGATTCTCCTTGAATTTCCACAAGCATATCAGTTTCTTGTGGAAGCAAGATGGAAAGCACAAGTCCTAGGCACATTTGGTGGATGGCACAAAAAAAGCCCCCCAATGCACTTGAGCTTCTTTAATGATTTTGACATAGGGACCAAACATCCCCCTCTCATTAGATACTTGTCTATGCTTGGTCTAATCAAATGGGAACTAATTAAATTGGTTGCATAAATGAGCAAAATAACTAAATGTGCTTTATTCAACCTGATCCCAATCTTGCCATAAATTTTGATCCTTTAGTGTGTTACTTCCTTTATTGTGGGCTCAAAGGAAAACTCTAAGTACTTGCAGAGATCATGAATCCTAAAAACTAAGAACCTAATCATAAATTCCCCCACTAGTAAGTAAGTTGATTATGCATGTGGTTCCTCAATAGTGGTTGGGTTCTACAAACATAAATAAGGATCAAACAATTGCACTCATTAGGATAAATTTGGAGCAGATCTTGTATGAACTCATTGGGCACAACCCAATATTGAAATGCATAAACAAGTTTTTGAAGCCTTCAATCATTGTGAGCATTGCATAAAATAAAACATTATGCCATATACGCATTCTTTACTTTTTCCCTTTACAAATAGAAGAGAGCCTGGCAGTGCATATGCATAACATGAGAAACATGAATCCTGCCACATTAAAAGTTTGTGCCACGTCTAAAAACTTGTTACCAACATTATAACTATCCCATTGTGGCATATATACATTCTTTAATTTTTCTCAATCATCTATCAAGGTGATGAAACACGATGTGATATGGTTGACAAAAAATTGTTTCCACACTGTACTTAATCATGATCTTTACCAACAATCATCAGCATTCTAATTCTAAATATTTGGGTGTAATGTGTCATACAGATTTCATTATATATTGTATATGTGTCTATTGGGATTTGAGATGACATATATGCATTTCAAAAATTATGCATATTTAAGGCAACAATTGAATTTATATGACTTGCATCGATCGACAAAAGGTATAGATCTTCCAAGATAGCAAGTTATTTAATTGAATGTTTGCTATTATGAAAGGTTGACAAGGACAACATGATCTCATTTAATTGTGACAAGGCTTCATGTTTGATGTGCAACTCAAATCAACACTTCAATACCAATTATATGAAGACAAGACAATGAGATTCCAAACTCTACATTCTAAATTATGTTCATCTATATAAATGATGTCCTTTATAAAAAAAATCTCAAAAAAATTAGAATTTAACAAATTTATATGATTCACTAACAACATCCTAAAAGAAAATAAATAAACTCTAAAAAAAATAGAAAAACTAAAAAACAAAAACAAAGAAAATTTACACAAAATATTCCACTAAAAATATTTTGTATTTCATATAAAAATATTTCCAAAACATGTTTCATGAATTATCTGCTCATCAATAGAAAGCTTCTTTTCACAACTTCAGAGCGTGGGCGTGGGCTCCACTTGAATTCATCAATCTTCTCTCCGCAAAAGATGACAATTTTCGTCTTTCTGATGAGTATTTTAAGAATTGAAATCTACTTTTCACAACTTCAGATCGTGGGCTCAGTTTGGACGCATCAATCCTTTTTCTGCGATACAATGGAATTTGACACCCGTCCCACCAGTTACTAAACGAAGGGTGTGGAACGTACATTGATAAATCCTTCCCCTTAATCATGACGTCTTGTCCCGACTTATATTTTGAGGATGTCAATTTTATTGACAAATTTTACTGTCAAAAATTGTGTTGATAAATACAGCTCACCAGATTTTATAAGTTTTACTGGTTGCTCCCCAATAAATAAGTGATAATGACCTTTGAAACTGACATATTGTTGCACATTAACCAACATATTGTTGGACATTATGTCCCTTTTCATCCATTTTAGTCATTACATATTTGGTAACCATTGTCACTCTTCCAAGTGTGGGAGTTTTTTTATCCCTTAAGATTTTAATTTTAAAAGACTTACAAATTTATTTATTTTTCGACCCTACTCAATTCCCCTCGTTGGCTTTTATTTTGAATATATATATTTTTTAGTTAAGATGAATAATATGTATTAATTAAATATTTTGTTTCTATTTTTTAAAGTTTTTCATTTATTTTAATTAAAAATATATATTTGATAATTATTTTCTCTTTTTTAATTATAAGAGAGTTTTATCGAAAATCTTCTTAAAAATATTTTTAAAATAATTTTTTCAAGGTCGTCTCAACATATTTGGGGTAACGAATAACGATGAGGATTAGGTTCTTAGCCTCCCATCACCTTTGGATGAAAAACCCGCTTCTTATTCTCACCCCAACAATGCCTTAAATCTATAATAACTAAGTAATTTTTATTAATCTTATCTTAATTTCAAGAATATGAAATTATTTATTAACAATGCTAAATGCATGAAGGTGGATGCTTTTTTAACACCACTAAACTACAAAAAATTGTTAGTAAGTAATTAAAAATGAATTTTATATGTACTACCTATAAAATCAAAAACTTTTAATAAAATTGTTTACATCTACATTAGACAAGTCAAAAATTGTTTACATCTACATTAGACAAGTCAACTTACCATTGAATTTATATTCAACGACCTACTAAGATCTACTTTACTCTTGAAAGAATCAATAATAGCTTCATAGTCTGACTCATGAACATTCCATAGATTAATGTTTAATGGCTTCCCATGATATTTTAGCAATTAAATATTTGTTGTAAGAACCAAATCTGAATAGTGTAATATCTTACCATGTGTTTCAAAGTCTTCAAACAATCATGCATGTGAATTTTTTATAGGGTATCATCGAAGCCAAGTTTCAATGACTACCACAGACCCAATGAGATAGTCAATGTTTTTTCCATGACTAGGGAAGTCATTTTTTTTCTTTTCCTCTACATATTAACATAAGTATTAATTGGTTTCCTCTTCATTGTCCTCGTATGTAATTACTGTAAAAACATCATATGTATCGCAAAAAACAACTTTTAATGAACATATCAAGATAGATAATGAAAATACATAATACATAATGATTAATCTTTTCCCTGGTTGCACTAGATCAGATACATGGTCAAAGTCATGTGACAACGTCATGTATGTAAGTTGTAATGTTGATTGACCCTGATATATGTCAATTAGAATTTGAATTCTACAACTCTAGTCATCCACCCACTCTTGTGAGTCACACTCATTCCAAATAGAGTTCATGCATGTAAAATAGAAACATGCCACTTGTATATTGTATGAATAGTTTATCAAACTGAATTTGAGCTACGAAATAAGTGGAGCTCACTTAACCCAGTTATAATTGTATAATCCTCATATTTTTACAAGTCTTCTTCTCCATCAACCAAAAACGTCTTCGAACAATAGAATTTTGTTGAGCACCATGACTAATCTTCTCTTTACACAATTCAATATAAAAAAAATCATCTGTTAAAACATCACCATATTTAAATTTTAATTCCTTTCTTGCAACGAATCTTTTTACACATGCTCTAGCATCATCATGCTCCCCTTTTCCATGGGCTAGATGTAGTGAAACTCCAAATATGTTTTATGTTAGTGGTAATATGCATCCTACTCAATCAATAAAATATATTTGCAGTCTTGAATTACAATGTGAAATTACCTGACCAAGTATAATATTGAATGAAAGTAATGTTTCTCTTAGTCAACTATCCATAAAACATCTCAAAACACACTTGCACATACTTTGTATAATGTGATCAATCATCATTGTTATAGAAATGGTACTCCCTTAACAATTTTTTATCTTGCTTTATACTATCATGTACATGTATGCATGTTATATGCATGAATATAGAACCCTGTATTGAGTTGCAATACTCTGATTGAATTTTCATTTATGGTTTGGATGTGTAATTCTTATCAAAGTCAACTATTAAAACAATAGAGTTAAGTGAGAATGTGTCCTTGCTTAACTTGAAATGTTCACTTGTGTGTGTGCCTTGCATAAATATAAAAACTTCTTCCCTAAATTTTACCATAAATTTTAAAATAAGTATCTATTCTGTAACAAGCTCACAACTTTTATATTTTTTTGTCATATTTTACTTAATAAGTCATAGATTTGTATTTATTCAAACCAATTATTTCATGTCTAATTTCACTTGAACTCTCCTCTCTGATATGATTTTTAAATTTTAACAATCCACTATAAATGCTATTATTTCCATCAAAACATGCTTTGGGATAAAAGAATTATCCATCTAGTCTTTTTCAAAAACTGGTTAGAATAAATTCTTTGACTGATTTAGTAGACTTATATGCCTCTCTTACAAAATATTTTAGTCAATATGCAAAGTACAAATATATGATGAAAAATATCATAGTGCATTGAAAATTTAACAAATTACCTACAACAAAAAGTGGTGCATGTGTGATTTATTTCTATATAAAACAGTTTTTCCATCTCAAACATCCTTGATAAATAGAAATTTATGGATATTTGTGTGGGTCATATCCAATAAAAGTTACAATGCATTTCACGATTATGAGAACCAACTTTCTTTTCACTACATCTCTTGTATTAAGTGAAATTCTTGTATTGTATTTAAAAAATTGTACAAACAAATCTTTGAAAGCATCAACTATATCCTTTTCTTTTCATTGAATTCTACCAGAGAATCCCCAGAGTTCAATGGTATTAACATCATTAATTCTTTATCATCCTTCGATTAATTTCATTAATGTTTTTTCTATTTATGTCTAGTTCTCGACTAGAAATCAATCATTTTTTCCGTGTTTGACCACTTATTACACAAGTTATAATTTTACATCAAGGAACATTACAATCTTTGTCGTGCAATTTCATGCCACATTATGATATGCGTAATGTAGATTCTCAATAATTTCATTTTTGTCATCATCCATGTTAGAATTTATTAGTCTTAGGTTGTACATTATAGATCTCATCTTAATCAATATCATTGACAGAACAAATAAGTGACATTTTTTACTATCAAAATTTAATTTATCAAGGAAATTATCCCAATTTTTTTAAGCTAGTCTTCTTGAATGGCAATCAGACATTTTTTTATGCATTGATTTCAAAATGTTGTAATCAACTTCAATTAAGTACTTGTATTTTCTACGCACAATCCTTGGAAGTGTTTTTAATGGTAGAATTTGTTGAGAGGGTGTTTCAAAATTGTTATGTTCATTCTAGTTTCTTCATTGTTAGTTTCATTGTTTAGTTATAGGATGACATTGTCTTCATTATTACTTTCATCATTATGTGTTTTAATAAAATTATCTTCATTGACAGGAGGTAAATCATCATGCATAGATTCATCAACAAAATCAAAAACTTTATACTTTAAATGTGGACTTGTAATATAATTTAGACTTTCTATTTAAATATGCATCTTCGTTATTCAATTCATTATTGTCAATTTCATTATTATCTATGACATTTGGCTCAATAGGGATAGTGTATGTACTTTGTATTGAGTGAGATTATTGCATTCATACCTTTTATTTTTCTCTCATTTCTTCTAATTGGTCCAATGTTTCATGATTTAACTTCTTCCTTTTCTTTGAACAAGCTCCATCACCCTTGACTAGATAAAGAAGAATTTGATTCCTTTTGATGCTGTGGACCCAAAGAACAATTTTATTCCTTTTGATGGTGGGGGACTCAAAGAAAATTTTGATTCCTCATCTTTGTTGTGGAAAACATAAAAAGGTGTACAGAATGTATGTGGGGCCAAAATTCTCGAAATACCCTAAAAATAAAAATTGGACAAAGACTTGTTGTCTATTGAGACAATACCGCGTACACGTTATATAAATTATGTTTGTGTGATCATATATCATATTGTAAGATATATGATTATAGTACATGATGCAAACCTATGTTATATTATTATGTTATATGATTATGTGATGTAATCCAAACTATGCAATATTATTATGTCAAGCAATCCTATACAAGTACCTCCATATTTGCATTTGTGATACAATTTTGGGGTGACTGATTTACCCATATGTTGCATCTTGTACAATTGATTGATCCATAAGTTAGGTTCATGGGGATTAATTTAGCACAAATCACATGTTAAATTGTACCAATTAACTATTTGGATTAATTCATGATTAATTTAGGCCCAAATCATGTATCTAATTGCATCAATAGACTAATTGGATCAATTCCTATCTAATTTACTCCCAAATCACGCCCTGATCTTGTCTAGTTAGGTTGAAGGGGCTCAAATTGACCCCAATTTATGTTTTGAATGAATTGGTGGACTTTATGATTTATTTTGTTATGATATTGTAGTCAATCTACCCGTGAAATACTTCCATATAGTCAAAATTAGGTTCACAAGGTTCAATTTCATTCAAATTACATCAATCATTGTAACAATAGACTAATTATGTAAATATGTTGGGAAACTTGAGCTAATTTAGCCCCTTGAATCACATCGTAGACTCATATAAAACAAGATAATTATGATTCACAAAGTTAATTATTTTCATTGCTTAGTTTTTATAGGATTACCAAAAAAAACCTAGACAATACATCCAGAAAGAACAACAAATAAAAGAAAATCAAAAGTTGTCAAAGACAACAAACAAATAGCTATAGCAAATCCATGACTGATTAACAAAGAAATGAAACAAAATTACAACCCATGCTACATATTTTATATTTGAGATCTAAGAGTCATTTTCAAAGGATCTATTTCTTTCTTACCTTTAGTTCTCTTTTTGTTCACACAAATGTCCAATCTCCACCTCTCTCAAGGTCGGTAAAATTGAAGTAGAAAAATCAAGTTAATCATAAAACAATCCTTCTTTTTTTGAGATGGTTAATTGGATTTTCTTTGGAGGGGTATGAGCCATCAAATGGTCGATAGCATTCAATATGAAACTTCGTAAGTGTGGTTTCCTCCCTTGCTCTATTGTATACTTTGATCCATTTGCGTTTCCAAAACCATAATAAGGGAAGTGCAATTTTCTTCTCTATTAGCTAGAGCTTGTACAATAAAATGTTCACAGCGATTTCCTTCCACCAAATATTTTTCTTTCTCAAGTTTCAAGGAAGCACAATCGTTTACCAAATGAACAGTTTGGAAGCATCGACGACCTCTGAAGGGAATCCCTTCATAGTCTAATGATTGTATCTAGGTTCTGTTCTTGACTTTCTATTCTATTTGTGCAGGGAAATCTTTAGTGATATCAACATTAACTAAAATACGGGCATATGTTGAATGAATCCCTTCTAGGGATTTCGGGATCAACCACCCAAAATTCTACAATGCATTCAGCAATGGTAGCTAATACAGAACGGTCCCAAAATTGAAGAGATAGATTGGGAAGACTAATCCAAAGAGGGTTTAAATTGAAATTTTCAGTATAGGGATAGCTGAGCCATAAGCAAATGATGTCTCTGTTCCCATCAAAGTTCATCACTAAAAACTCCCTGTTTATCTTCAGCATTATCAAAAATCACAATGAATATGCCCTTTGCACACCAGATGGATTTGAATCTTACCTGACCATATCCTGCCATTCTTTCAAAATCCATTCATGGAGTTGGGGCAGACTCGGCCAAAATCCTGTGAAACGACATATCATGCCAAATGCAAACAAGTGTTCTTCATTGTTCTCAATGGCTGTTAGTTCTTATTCTGCAAAAACAAGAGTGGGAAAAAAATTATCAGTGGCTAAAGCTTACCGCAACATATTCTTGTTCCTGAAAACAACGTCGACGAAAGAGGGGCGCGTTCCATTTTTTAGCAGGGCCTCCCCTGATTTGTCTCCAATCATCGTCACTGAGCTTGGGCTAGTAAGCTTTCCGTCAGCTCCTACTGTTAATGCAGACCTTGTAGGCGCCCCTGCATCACCCACAAGAGAACAAATCACCGCCGCTACATCCAAATCAAGATTTGGAGAAGTAGATTTCAGGACCTTCAACGACCGTCCAGATCCATCCAACGCATAAGTTGTTGCCATACCAGACTCCACTGCCACTAGATCACGATAAGGCAGGATCATTTCAACGGAAGGCCGGTGCAGGGTTTCCAAAGAGAATGCATTTGTAGCTAAAATATTATCGGAAGGCTGGGTCTGAGTCGCCCCTGTAGCAGATCTGTCACAGCCTTCTATAATTTTTTATTCCAGATCCAAACCAGTCGTCACCCCTACTTGATAATCCCTTGACGGGGTACCCAAATTCATTTCCTACCGGCTGCCTGACGAACCAACCATTGTCTTGTTGGCATTCTCTCCTGCAGCCGACGAAGTCCAAGGAGGCACCCCTACATCCATCGCCGTCGCCGAACCAGATGCCTCCACCACATGATTCTCATAGCGATTAGGGTTCGATATTGGTATTTCCTTTTCCATAGAGATTAGGGCGAAGAAAAGCCAAAATGGAGCGAACAATTTTTTCAATAGCGTAAAGTGACTAATAATGAGATTTTATTTTATTTTATGAAAAGACCAATTTCAAAAAATAAGGGTAGATTTTATTTTATTTTATGAAAAGACCAATTTCAAAAAATAAGGGTAGTATCTATGCCAGTTCTTATTACATTTATTTAAAAGTATTTTTGTGAACTATATGAGTTGGTATGACATTTATCATTATTATAAATTATTTTAAAAATATGAGAAAAAAAAAAATACTAATAATAAAATAAAAAAATTAATAAATGTATTTCAATAATTGAAACAAATAAATGTGAGTATTTTAAAAGAAGTGTAATGAGATATACAAGAAAAAAAATAAAAAAGATGAACGGATAATTTAGATGTAAGTTCGAATAAAAAATGGTTATATGTACTTAAAATTCCACTACTAAATCGTATAGTTATGAAGATCTCTCTCAAAATAAGTTAAACATGTAGATCAATGATATAATATTATAATGGCTATACAGTTGTGATTACTATTTTTGAAGCAACATTATACTAGAAACTTAAATGTTTTTAATTGACAATGTTCCTTCTACCTACAAGAATAGAGGGTTCCAAGTAAATGCAAATTGAAGTTAATACTAAAAATATAAAATCTTTGCCACAAAATCAAGAGCAATAATTTCATATGAGGACCATTTCCAATGAAGTTTATACAATGAATTATTTAATTCTAGGGGTCATGATTTCAATATTTTTAGGTTCAGTGAAGCCTTCAATGCACAAAAAAATATATTTGGAAAATTTATGTAAGTATTTAGTCCAAGTTTGAAAATCATAAGAATGAAGAGCATGCAATGGTGCACCCAATAAATTAAAATGAAGGCACCCATGCTATTATGTCCTTAATGCCTAAGGTCAAGGACTTAACAACTTAACATCTCATACATGTGCTTTATTTTTATGTGTGCACTTTAACAAGGCACCTACACCTTTCATGGGACTATGGCAACTGTCTTAGCTAGACCATGTGATTAAGTTGCATCGAAAATGTAGTAATATTTATTTGTAAAGCATAAATAAGCCACAATCACTATTTTAGCTAGATCACATGGTTAAGATTCCCAACATTGTAATATTTATTCATAACTTGTAAATTATAAATTTTAAAGTGTAATGACTACCAAGGGAAAATGTATTTAATTAATAAATGTGGCCAAGAATAAAATGTTGAGATGTATAATTTTTTTACGAACATCCAAGATTACATTAAGTTTTATATTAAAGTGATACTCCTAAACTCCCATCCTTGTTGAGAGGATAAATATCTTACTATTTGAAAATAAATTATGAGAATGTCTAGGCTCACGTCACATAGATAAAATGTTCAAGCTAAGCTAGAATAGAAAGAAAGCCTCTATAACATATGTCCATCTATACTAATTCCACATAAGCTTATGAATGTAGAGACAAAATTCATGTAATTAACGATGTATTTCATCAATTATAATGTTGAGAATGCATTGTTAGGGATTTTCATTCTTTCATGCTTAAAACCAACTAGAAAGTGATAAACCCTCATAATTTTGACTCTCTTTAAAATATGTGATAAGAATTCACCCATGCATTAAAGGATTCACAATAAAAATATGTCCCATAAAACAATTTCTAATCCTCACCATAATGCATGATATTAAGCAAATAATATTTGCGTAAACTTCTACAATTTAATAAAAACATGCATATTTGACTAGGAAAGTACATTGATTAAAAATAATAATTGCGTGATTAAACTCTAAAGAGATCTATCATAACTGTAGATGTGAAAAGATGAGGATGTAATTGTTAAAAAAAAAACTATAGATGTGAGCCCCTCAAAATAATATTAAAGAGTGAAATAAATAATGTGATGCATGACATGAAGTGATGTCACAAATTGATTAAAATAATATCTAAAGTAATTAGGCATCTAGAGTAAGCCTATAAATCATGCCTAACACTAACATGTTTTATTGCCTAATGCCATTTCACTTCATAATTGAGTTTCCTTAAATGGTAAAGCTAATTTAGATATAAATGTCCACAAAAGGCCACAGATTCATTTAAGGTTTATGGGACTAAATAAAATAATATATAAATCTAATACAATAAGGGAGTGAAAAAAGCATCTCTAAAAGAGAAACAAAATTAATGAGAAACAATGATTCTACTACTTAAGGGTCTTATATCTTCAAACTAGTCAGATGTGTGATGCTTTACATATCTGTAATAAGTTATTTGGGCATGTTGTCTCTTGATATTCCTTAGGTCTATTACTTGTAAATAAGAACTAGTATTCCTGGATGTATTTGTGTGAAGACATCAATTTGAGTGTTCTTTGTCAAAGTTGAAGTGTTCCATGAATAAACAAGGCTAAACATTTATGGTCCTCATACTAAATGAAGCTCCTTAAGGATCCAAGGAAATATCTAAAAAGATAGTGATATTTTCCAAAAATCTCATAGTATATGAGTACTTGAATATAAAATGCTCTTCACTTTCAAGTTCTAGAAATTATAATTGGCATGTATGTTCACCTTGTGGGAGGTTATGATCATATTAGATTCAGAGTTGATGAGGGCAAACATGAAACTAAGATAAGGGATCCTTAGAAATGATGGAAATGCCCTTATCATGTAAATAGGAATTTGATTTAGATCCTCATGAAAGTAGAGATAAAATTGGAAATAATAGAGAAGTTTCGATTTTAAAGGATCTTTGGGATTAAATGATAACTCTTGCATACTCACAAGATTTATAGCCTTGTTTGGTGAGTTGTATAAAATATTTAAGTGCTAAGAATGGATACCTATTATAACCAGAGAAAGAATCTACCATACGTTGAAGCCTATGCAACATAGTGATAAAATGGAAAATTAAGGAGTTAAGGAGGGCACATAACCCAAACTCTGTAAGATTAATTAAGTGAAGAAAGGTTATTTTGGATTAAATGTTCTTTGATAATATGGAGATGAAAACTCTTTCCAAATGTTTGAAATCATTTTGTCCCAAGAATGGACCCTATACCTCATAACCATACAAGAATGTGGGAGTAAATAATGTATGGAAAAGTTGAATCTTTGTCCAGATATCTTGAAATTGGAGGTTAAAACAATGTCTTTCTAAGGATGTCAAAGCTACATATCCTTTGTTGAGTCTTGCCTTTATTTTGGTTACAAGGCTAAAATGGAGTCTAGAGAAAACCACACCCAAGTAGGTGTAAGAGTGTGCCACCTTGACCCCACGTTGAATGCCATGATTTTTTATTTTCAATATTTACTTCAAGACCATTCTTATAACAAAAATTGGTCAAAGTATGAAGTTGACTTTCAAGACTTGTAATTAAGTGAGAAATCAAAACAATGTCAATTGTAAATAATATAATATTAAAGTAAATCACAAATAAGCTACAACCAATCATTCAACCCAAATTTGTAGAGATAGGGTCCTCCAATTCCTCAATGTAGAGCCCCAAAGGAAAAGGTGAGAGTGGACAACCTTGTTTCACACATGGTACTATGGATGCTATATGTAATTTCCATTTTAGTATGAAAATGCCACAAAAATTTCTCATATAAAGTCATTACCAGGGTAGTTATTAAATCAAAAAAGATGCAAGTATTTTAGTATTTGAATCAAAATATGCCTTGGTACTCTATCAAATGCCTTACATTAGTATATAAAAAAATAATATAACTTTGTTTGTTAACATTTGCTTCCTTGATTATGGAAGCAAGAGTGAATATGTGATCGCTTTTTTGGTTATTCCTCTTAAATCCTACTTGACCGTTTGCATGAAGCTAATGTATGCCATATCATGATGATACAGTAGTTCCCTACTTGAAGACGATCTCCAAATTTGAATATGGGATGAATAATATGGGATGTCTAATTTGGGGGAATGACATGAGGACCAATACAATAAAAAATATTAGCGATATGGATGGAAAAAATGGTTGGGCTATAATGGCGGAATTCAACATTTAAATTTTTCACATCTTGGACTTAAGTTTAAAATTACCTTAAGGACCATCTTATCATTAAATAAATGACAATTATGTGGTATAGGATTCACTTGGATGGGGGGTTTATTAGGAGCATCATAGAGAGAGGTAACATACATATACCATGTAAGGGATTGGTAATGACATAAAGGTATTTTTAGGGAAAAATGATCTCTAGAATGACTTGAGATTGGATCAGATTTGGTGTAGGATAGCTCTTTATTTCTTATACAAGTATTGTCATTTTTATTCCTAAGAATACTTCAATATAATTTTTGGATGAGCATGGCTTTACAGGGGGTTTGGGTCATAATGCACTTAGTTAACATGTGAATATTTTTTTAAACCACATCATACCAAGCATTTTCAGGGCAATAACCATGGGAATTATGGGCTTTGGTAATATGAATAGAGTGAGGGAAAGCATTAAGGGCTGCAATCACAATTCTTTGGGATAACTTATTAGCTCTCTGAACTAAGTCTAAAGTATCATAAATATTCATGAGGTTGGTTTTAATAATATTAGTGTAGCTCTCATCATATGCATGGTTAAAATGAATTGTAGTATGTTGGTGAGAGAGTCTAATGGAAGAAGTTGTACTAGGTTTGGCAAGTGGTGTATGAAAAGAGAGAACAACATGAGTAGTGAGAGGTGGGGAAAAAGTTGAAACCTAAAGATCATTTATGCTCAAAGAAAAATATTTTCAATATATAACATAGTCCACTACATTGGCTTCACTAGGATGAGGAAACAAGTAAAGTCTCTAGATTTAGGGAAGTGTTATGTAGCATTTAAAATAATAAGGTCATGATATTTGCCCAGCATGATTAGGTGCCACCCATAAACATTCATAATATATTCTATATAATATCGTTGGAGACCTAATTCATGATGGTCAACTTTAGAAATCATCAACAGGTCATTTTGAAGATCATGGATGGCACATTGTAGCTGGCCAATCTGAGAATCATAATTGCCAAAAAGAAGTACATCACTAATAGTAGAATACTTTGTAATCTTTGGTTGTGAGTCTACAAAAGGAAATTAACCCTCAAGATTTAAAATATCCTTTGATTGTTCTAAGAGAAAGTAACAAGTAACAATGAACAACTTTTGTAAAGGAGGTCTTCTTTCAAGTGATATCCATAGAAACATTGCATATTTGTCAAATCGTTCAAGTTGGATAGAAGATTGGGGTCCATCTCTATAAAGGCAAGCTACTCCACTAGAGATTTTTGTTCCATTTCAGAGCTTAGGTCTATATACAACAATCCATGAGTATCTTGTATATGAGGGGAGTGACTTCTCCTTAATTTCATGGGTTCCATGAGAAAAATGATATCTGAGTGAACAATTACATCTTCTAAAAAGAAAAAGAGAGAGAACCACCATAATTCCAAACTGTAATTGTAATTAATGTTGTGGACTGAGGCTCTAAACTCTAATGTCATGTAGATATGGGCCAAAGTTTAGTCCACCAATTAGGAAAAGAATCCTTGATCCAAGATCTACTTGTTTTATAGCTTCTAACATATTCTTTATACTTTATTTGACCATTTCTAATTATCGTGAAATCTAAATGAGTAGTCATGGTGAAGCCTTATTTGACAAAGTGTAAATAAGAAAAAGAATGAAAATATATAAAAATTGGCTTACAATATAAGTTTTGCATCCCAAACAATTATAATGATGTGGATAGTCTCTTACCATGTTAATAGTAGTCACAACAAGACAAACCTTCCCATGGACACAAACAACCCCTCCACTTAGCATCTCTAAATCAAAACCACTCCCTTACAACTAATAGTTGCCCCAAAGGTGCAAGTTACTCTAGAAGGGATGGTGCAGTTTTTGCTTTTAGTAAAGTATGATTTTTTAAAGAGAATGAATGTAAACTGGTAAATATACTTCAATCAAAATCTATGACCACTAACCCTATCTCACCTTATATGTAGGATGTGATGTGCCACATATATTAATTTAATATAGACATTTAAACCTCAATGTCTTATCTCAACATCAATGACATTGCATCGTTCATTCGAACTACACATCAAATGTGCAACTCTATTGCACTTAAATTAGATCTCATGGCATTCTCAGCGACCCTTGACAATAAAAAATGTCCATTCAAAGATGTTGGCATGTTACAAGCTACATATCTCTTTGTAATGGGTAATGGTCATGTAAATCAAAAAGTTGCCTTAAATTTGGGTTTGGTGTTGGATATGGGCCCCTTGGTGTATGATATCATCAGAAATACCTCGACATTGTCCCTTGGTGAAGTATATTATTATTATTATTATTATTATTATTATTATTATTATTATTATTATTATTATTATTATTATTATTATTATTATGATTATGATTATGATTATGATTATGATTATGATTATGACTATGACTATGACTATGACTATGACTATTATTATTATTATTATTATTATTATTATTATTATTATTATTATTATTATTATTATTATTATTATTATTATTATTATTATTATTATTATTATTATTATTTAATGATATGATATATAGAAATACTATAATATGAAACATATTTTGAGGTAACTCAAAAATATTTGAATCGAAAACCTTACTTGTGTCGCTAAAATAACCCTTTTACTAAATTGAATTCATACAACAAAACCTTAACTAATTTCACATCAAGACAACATCTCATATTTTATTTATAACTTGAGGGCTAGGTAAAGGCACAAGAATATGTAAATAAAACTACAATTTTTCTGTGCTCTACTACTTTTCATTTTGTTTAATCTCAACCCTGTCACTCACCTAAAACCATTTTTACAAATAATGATCCCATTTTTTAAACTTCCACTGCTCTCATGAGTTCAACATACGTGATAGTGTATCCTACAGAGGATCAAATGCAGGATGGAATTCAGATTCAAGATCTACACATTTTATTGCATGTTGTGAATAATATCTTTCATGTAATGTGCACAACACTGATTTCAATTCCCTAACAATAGAAAATGTGAGAATAATTGATATACCTATTATCTTTTTCATTTAGTCCAAAATAGAAATTTGAGTTATCACAAGTAACATGCTTGTCTTTGTTATTCTTTCAAATTCCTTGTGCTACTAAAATATAGACCA
Source organism: Torreya grandis (assembly GCA_037957365.1). Lineage (NCBI taxonomy): Eukaryota > Viridiplantae > Streptophyta > Pinopsida > Cupressales > Taxaceae > Torreya > Torreya grandis. The sequence goes on along the minus strand of JARHVA010004616.1, from coordinate 549,341 downwards.
TCCTATAGGAAGACCCACTACTACATTTGAGGCCACACCTTTATTTTATTGTCTTGTTGATTTGTTAACATTAGCCTTGGAAACTTCCATTTTGCCATACTTTACTTTTAAATAATTTGATAGTATGTGAACAATGAGCCAAAGTTATATTTATCTTTTTCTATTTCTTATTAGTTGAGTGTTAGAATTATCATTTATGTTTGTTTGTTATTGTTTTGTAGACTACGATGGCTGATTTTTAGTAAATACATAAAAATTTACTAGGCTTGCTTACTTGCTATGAAATGTTTATACTGATCATTTTACACATAAGTATTGTAGCTAAATTAATACAAACCCCTCAAGCATTCATTTTGTATGACCTTTAACTAATTTTTTACTAGGTTTTATCAAATATTTTGAATTAATAAGTTGTGAATGATGACCAATACATACATATACATACATACATACATACATACATACATACATACATACATACATACATACATACATACATATGTATGTATGTATGTATGTATGTATGTATGTATGTATTTCTTAGTTTTGTAAAGAGAAAGAATGTAACTCAGTAATTATACCTCATTTGAAATCATATATATATATATATATATATATATATATATATATATATATATATATATATATATATATATATATATATATATATATATATATATATATATATGTGTGTGTATGTATGTATGTATGTATGTATGTATGTATGTATGTATGTATGTATTGCTTAGTTTTGTAAAGAGAAAGAATGTAACTCAGTAATTATACCTCATTTGAAATCTATGACCACTATATTTGTGTCATTTTTTGTGCATGAAACATTGATTATTCATTTTACATTATGAAGGGTGGATGAGGACATCATTAAAGATAGTTTGTTTGTAGTAGGGCTCCATGTAAGCAATTCACCTTCAAGTCTCTCACCTGAAATGACCTATTATTGCCTCTCACTATCATATCCCAAATCACCTTCAAATATTTCATTGCTTGCATTTAAACAATTTAATGACAAATTCAAGAATATTTTTATACACCTTGTAACTTGCACTCAATGTTAGAGCCTATCCCAAATTGACCCAATTATCCAAATAATTCTCATATAAATCTTGTGCCTTGTAAAACACCCACATATTTAATGAGGAGTGGGTTGTACATCAATCCAAAAACCATTTTTGAGAACCTAAAAACCGAGGATCTTATGTGTTCCTTTATACAACGTGATAATGAGCTATGCAAGGAAGAGACATTTTGTTTACCAAAGAGTTTGAGCAATGACAAAGTGGTAAGGACATTTTCTTTTCATATTTCCTTGTTTTTTATGACCTTTCCCTTTATTTAGTATGTATGAAAGAGTATTTCATGTTATATCAGACACCATAGGGCCCATATCACACACCAGATCCATATTTAGGGCCACTATTAAATTTACATAGCTTACACACATTGAAAATGGGTATGTATCTTGCAAGCTAGCAATATATTTGATTCACTATTTTTGATAAGGGCCCCTTTTTGTATGATAGTATTGGAAATACCTTGTCATTTCAACTCATCATCGTCGTTCATCTCAACTTGAAATATTTCATTATTTTCTTGTTTTGTATGGCTTTGCCCTTTCTTTAGTGTTTTTGTATGTATGTAACCAAGATGTAATTGTTCATGTTTCACACGAGATATTGAGCCTTGCTGCAATCAAAACAATCTCGTGATATCCTCATCCACCCTTGATAATAGAAAATAAACAATCAAAGATGTCACCACCTTATTTTTCTATAATTGACATGTATAAATATGCATTATTATTACATTGACATGCCAATTTAACATTTAACATAGTTACATGTGTAGGTTTAACTTATATGGGATAAAGGTCATCCATATGTCTCTACATAACACAAAAATATTATTGTATTCCAAATAGTAATGTGTTCATTGATGTTAATATTATATTGCATTATTATATTTATATATAATATTATATTGTTATATTAGCCACCTAGTGTACAATATCACCTAAAATATATTGTTTTTTAATTTGCCCATCTTTCCAATATGTTTTAGTTGGATTCTTTAAAACCTTGATGCAATTTATCTAGGTGTCAATATATTGGCAACACAGACGAACATAGGTTACAATATAGACTTTTGAACCTCAATATTGTTTCTCCATATCAGTTATATTAATCACACATTAGACATGGATCCTTCTTGCAATTAAATCAGCCTCATCATGTCCTCATCGACACTTGACAATAGCAAACACCTAATCAAAAAACTTGTAGCCCTATACGTTGTGTACCCCTTTGCAATGGGTGCAAGTCATGTAAATTCACTCATTGCCTTGCATCTGGGTGTGGTGTAGGATATTATTTGTCCTCACCATCACCAATTGTGTCACCTCATCGTACATCACATTGGCACATCTTAACAAGGAAAACACAACCTCATTTTCTACTATCACCTCCATAACAAATATAAAAATTATTTTTCTTAACATTTCATGCTCAAAAGGTGAGATGGGGCCAGTGGTGATGGGTTTCAAGTGAGATAATAATACCAATTTATACTCATTTCAGTTCATGAAAAAAATTATTTGCATTTGTAGGTGTAAATTATATTGGATAAATGAGCTTCATATGTCACTATAGAGAGAGATTCTTGTCTTCCAAACACTAATGTGTTTATCTATACTAATATTATACTATATTATTATATTATATATAATATTATATTTTTATATAGGGCCCTTGTTGTACACTGTCACCTAAAATACCTTGCCAATACCCCTCACCATCACCTCAAAATATTTCACTATTTTCATGTTTTGTATAGCCTAACTATTTTTTCTTAGAGTCTAAGTATGACATTTATGTATGTTTTTAAGCTAGATATTATTGTTTTATCTTTCAATATATTAGCAACATGGATAAATGGAAAATAAAAGATAGACATGTGGACCTTAATGTATTGTCCCCATATCAATTACAATGCAATGCCGATTCAAGTTAAACATCAAATGTAAGTTTGTACCACAATCAAATAACCTCTCATGAGGTCCTCATCCACCATTGACAATAGAAAATCACAAATGAAAGATGTCACCACCTTATAATTTGTAGACCTCATAATATTATATATAATTAAAAATATAATATAATAATATAATAATATTAATGAAAATTATTAGAATATATTAATTTTTATTATACATATTAATATTAACAATATATTATATTATATTAATATTATTAATATATCATATTAATTTTATAATATAATATATATTTATAATATTTGATTATATTATACTAATATTAAATTTATTATTGCTTTATAGAGCTTCTTATAAAAGAAATCATGTGACAGGAGGTTGTGTGTCACACGTAGCACCAGAGTCAACAGTGTGATGACATGTTGTAGGTTCAGATAGTTGTGCTCTTCTATGTGTCTGTTGTGTGGAAGGTTAACAAAAATAGATTAAAAAAATGTCATTAAAAGAATCCAGGAAAGATGAAGAAAGGCTTGTCACCATATTTGATGCCTTGCTTTACAATGCAATGAATAACATGAGAGACAGAATCAACAAGGGCACTATCTCCATCAATGGTAGGATTGTTAATGGTATTTTTCATACCATACTTACAGTTCAAACCAGATATGCACACAATTTGAGGATAGCGTGTGGTATATGAAAAACCATCTAGTATAAGCCTTTGATCAATAAACCAAATAGCAAGAGGAGATGATAGAATACACCCAGAAGGGGCTGGATGGGGAAGATCATGCCCCATGTGTGTATCATGATGTAAAGAATTAGGTAAAGTATAGAGTTTGTAGATTGCACTTTGAAGAAGGATAGAAAAAAAGAAATTGATGTGTTTTGTCCACAAATTGGCTAAATTGAGCGGTATGTTCCTGAAAATTGCAATAGTTACGTGGATTATATTGGTTCCATTTTTGTAGTGCACATATTATAGTTATTGATAATTACAGTGGTTGTTTTATGGGGATGTATTTAACAACCTAAATGCATTTTCCAACTTTCTGAATTGTACCTTTATTTTTTAGATGAATGAATTTTTCCACCTTCAATTTTAATCAAATTTCTAGTCCAATTTGTGCCATATGCAAACTACACCACATGAAAACATTTTCCAGGTTTACTTTGTCATTGGGGTGAACTGATTTTCATTGGTGCAATTTGCATGCCAACTATTCAAATAGATTTTGATTATAAATTGCACGATGCAACTTAATTGCTACTTATATCCATCCATTTACAACCACTAACTGCATGAGGCGATTCAATTCCTCACCACCACAATATTTGTTTACCGATGTGACACCAATCATTTAATATCAAATCGTTGCCAATTGATCATAAAAATCTCTATTAAAAATAAGCAAACATTTACAATACCAATATGATATTGAAAATAGGTAAACATTTAAAAAATCAATATGATGTGAATAATATCGTAAATAGAACTGTTGTCTCATATAAAACGAATCTAAACCTCCCCCGCCTCGACCCGACCTAACCTGACCCGACCCGACCCGACGCCTAATTATGAAGATGTGGATAGTGTCTTTTACCACGTTAAGAGCACCCGCAACATGACAAACCTGCCCGTGGACACAAACGGCCCCTCCACTTGGCTTGTCTAAAGCGAAACCCCAATTTGCCGAGACGATCCTAACGACTTCATTAACTCATTTGACCTGTTGCCCTAACAATCGACGTCGTGTACAATCTTCATCTCTTAATACGAGTCTATATCTGTCTCACAAATATTTAATGATAACATAAATGTCACTGTTACAACCAAGATGTGTATCCTTTTCAAGAGCAGCAGGTTAAGAAACGTAAGTTTCATAATCACAAGATCTCGCCATCTTCATAGATCAGGAGTCAATTCCAGTTTGTGGCTTCCCTGTCAAAATGTGGCATTGGAACGTATCATCAACAATTTCATTCTACCCAGAACGGCGTTTCACTTGACTAATAATATTTCTGTATTCACAAAATTTCTGTGTGGTACAGATTTAGGTAATGCGCAGTACACAGGTAGTTCAAGTCTTGTGTAAACGTGTCAGTGATCTTCCGAAGGTTTCAGTATCACGTCGATACTTTAAAGAAGAATTATTCAATTTTATATCGATTTCATCCTCTCGGCTTTTTACACCCAGCAGTCCAACTGTGTCATGTTTTCTTACCGTTAGAGAAGTTCGTCTTATTGGACCGTTGCACTCTGTTCCACCAGCTCCCAATCTAGACGTTTCAACTAACCTCTGCAATTCTGACAACGTTATCTTTCTCTCAATCGCCTTGAACCCTATGTTCGAGATTTAGGTAACTTTCTTGAGCCGTGGGCCAATCCTCGGCACACATTTCTATATCTAACATTCATTTTAGTAAATCAATCCACACGGCTTCTCTCCTTTGTTATGTTCTTAATCCTCACAAACATAGTATCCTCTTGTTCGACTTCCTCAGTCTATGTACGTAATGAACTGTATCTCAACACAATCCTTTTATTCAGATTTCTCAAAAATTGCATTTGTTATTAATAACGGGCAGGGTCTCCTCTTTACCCAATCAAACTTTTAAATCAATTGGCGCTTTCAATTTTGGTACGTCCTTCTCTATAGATGGTTTCTTCTCAAACCAATTATCTTATGTAAATTCAGGGGCTAAAACCGGTTTCTTTTTTTTAAGTTGGATGAGATGATTAGTAGTAGTTGTCTTAAAAGTGCAAGTTACATTTGGGTTGTGATTTGTGTGTTGGTGAAATGAGATTTATAAAGTAAGTGTATATTAAAAAGAAAATATTTTTACAATCTATGAAAATTAGTGAAGTGCGATTAATAGAGACAGAGCTAAAAAAATTTATATAGTTTTTCCAAAATATAAATTGGTAGCTATATTTGACTCCAAATCTATGATTGTTGATCTCATTTCATCTTCTGTTCACACAATATTAAGAAACAATACTTGGATATTTCTAGGAGAAAATGAGTTAATATGTTCCTTCATACAACATGGTAATGAGTTGTGTTAAGAGGAGATACTTTATTTCATAGTGACCTTTAGCAATGAAGAAGTATTGGGAAAAGTTAAAAGCATAGAAATTATAAAAATGGTGAAAGATTTGAAGATGAGGGTTAATGATGGTGACGGGGAATAACAAGTATTTTAGAACATAGTTGATACACATGTAAAATTCAATGACATGTCACATATGTCAATATAATTTGTAACTTCCACAAAATTATTTTAGTAATCTAATATACGATTGAAACAAATGTAATATATATGAAAGCATGTCTCTTTGAATTTTTTTTGTCAACCACAGTGTCATGGAAAGCATATGTTCAAGAGTATTTCATTAGACAATGAAGTTTGAAAAGTTTGTTCAAATCCTTTTTGTGTAGGTTATGTGTGATTATGCCATGAGGGAGATGTCTATATTTTAATAAAGTGATGTATATATTATTATAATATATAGATATATTATTATATAATATATATTATTAACATACATACATATAATTATAATATTTTTTATATTAATATTAATAAAACACCTAATATTTATGATATATTTTTAAATATTTCATAAAAGACAAACAAATCACGTTTATTTATTTAGTTAGCCACAAAATCCACTATTTTTTTTCACGTTTAATTCAAATTACCATATGCCATACAAATTCTCTATAAAGGCTCATAATTATTGACACCGTTGTATAAAAAGGATCATTGTATAAATAAATTGGGTCGCTATACACTGAATATGCAAATTTGTTATTTTTCTCAGATCAATACAAATTGCCATATATATGATCAATGTTATAAAAGGTAAGTCTTTTTATTATTGTTTTTCTAATTTCTTTTTAATGCAACATTAAATTCATAACATACCACTATGACATTATATATATATATATATATATATATATATATATATATATATATATATATATATATATATATATATATATATAGTTAGTTAGTTAGTTATAGTTATATATATAGTTAGTTAGTTATAGTGATATTATGATATTGCTATCAGGGTTCAACTGTGTAATTTTTAAGTCAAATTCATTGACCTATGTTTTATGAGTAGTGGTTCACACGAACCTATTTCTCATGAGAATGAATGGTCCACTTAGCACTCATTGCATTTAGGTGATGCCCATAGGGGTGAAGCATTGGGCCTTCCCGAGAGGTAATCCATCCCAGTACTACTCCAAAAAGAAATAAAAACATAATTTTTTTAAAAAAAATCATGGAAAAAACAAAAAGAAAGAAATCTTAAAAAGGAAAAATGCCATACTCTTAAGGAGGAAAAAAGGAGTGAAGAGGGGGGCACAACACAAAGAAGGAAAAGAAGATAAGAAGATAAGAATATATTCAAAAGGAAAAAGGACGATTTTTGTCTAGATCATGCTTCTCCAATGCCTTGAATAGATAGCTAGTGTTATTTTAATTCGGTGTGCTTGGATTTTAAGTTTATATATATATATATATATATATATATATATATATATATATATATATATATATATATATATAATTTAATTATTATAAAAATGTGTTTTATATATATTATGCCATAGTAATATGTTATGAATTTAATGTTGCATTAAAAAGAAATTAGAAAAACAATAATAAAAAGACTTACCTTTTATAACATTGACCCTGTTTATGGTGATTTGTATTGATATGAGAAAAATAACAAATTTACATATTAAGTATATAGCGACCCAATTTATTTATACAACGGTGTTAATAATTGTGAGCCTTTATAGAGAATTTGTATGACATATGGTAATTTGAATTAAACATGAAAAAAATCAGTGGATTGTGTGGCATCCTATGAAGATAGGATAGTGATTTAGTAATATACAATGATATCATACTTTATTTGGTGAATATCAAGTTGCAATGTAACATTCATAGTAGCATTGGAAAGCGATAGTGATCCTAACCAAGCATCACAGATTAATTAGATACTTCATACACTCAATGTTGAGTATTTCTAAGTGATTTTCAGTGTGTATCGACATTACATACGTATTTAACTATACAATTATATAATATATGTTACCAATAAGTCGCAATGTTTATTTTTTATTATAGTTTATCATATCTATTATGAAGTATATTATTGTCACCACATGCATGTTACTTGATTAAACAAGTACATATTACCACGATAGTTTATTATGCAAATTATATAAGATAGTTTAATTGTAACTATATATTTGTCAGTTGAGTATTATATTTATATTTATTTATATATATATATATATATATATATATATATATATAATTTTATTATATATATTATAACAACAAACTATTAATCAAGACTTGTATATATATTTTATGGTGAATTGTATCTATATTCTATTTAAATGAATTGCGTCTAGGACTTCCAATTTAAGGAAAAAGTTTAGGGGTAGCTGTGTAGATATGACCCTGTCATATAAAATGTAAAGACTGAATATGTATGGTGAACTATGTTTATACATGCCAAAATAATATTATACAAGCAGAGAATTATATCTAAGTGAGTTGAAACATATAGCTATTTTGTTATTCTTTTCTTTAACTGGCAATGACGTTTACTAAATGTATACACTCCCTACTCTATTAATGGATTCTCAATTATGATTTACTGTTTTAATTAGCATACAACATTTGCATAAGCTTTTATAGTAATTGTTGGCATCGGTGTGGATGGTAAAGGGTTTAGATGGGTTTTATGGAGTGAGAATAGGAGGTATTGTTAAGGATTTATTTACGATTTCATAAGGTGTTTGTTGAATGTCAATCTGCTTAATATTTATGTTTTTCTTGCCAATTCTTGTAAGGACTGAGCTATGTTAAATAAATCATGTAAGAATATTTTATAACATTTGGCAAGACCCTAGAACTTCTATTCCCTTATATGGTGGTTGGCGTTTGTCCAATCATAAATCACTTGAACTTCAGTATAACAGTTTATTATTATATTATCCGCAACTTAGCTACAACATTCTTCTTTTCTAGTATTCAACTTATTAATGCAGGTGTCATACAACATGACTTCATTTATCTGATGTTAAACCTATATTAGTAGATTGAGATGTGATTACATATCAGTTATATATATATTTTTGTGTAACACAACCATATGATGACTGTGCTTGAGAATGGATGTAAATGGAAATGGATGTACATGGATGAACATGGATATATCGAGATGAATAGTAATATATAGCTTATTAATAGGGATATCACTATTAATTATATAAACAGTAGCGATAATTAACATTATGTTGTAATGTTACATTGTCATCGTACTTCTAATTCACTAATGTTATATCTGGTATTGATATAAATATAATAACTAAGTATATATTGACACTAAAACTATGAATAAATATATATATATATATATATATATATATATATATACCTAAGTTGTGAGGAGGCTAAATCTATGTTTTGGCTATGTTTTGAACTTTGTGTAGAGATTATGTAATGTATCTAAAGCATAATAGTTTTATATGAACAAGTCAACGATGTTGTAGCCATAACAAAATGTAATGATAAAATACATAGACTATTTTATAATAAGAATACATAAAGAAAACCTTGCGAATGCCTTATATGGTGAGTTTGAACGAGAGGTTGATTTTTTCTATTTTGAGAATTAACAATAAATAATGAGAGTGAAATATTGATATAGAAAGATCTCTTGACTGTAGTACTCAATTTATGTCTTGATAATTCAAGGATGTAATGATTTTGAAAATCTGATAAAGACCTTGATTAGAGTTATTAATGATTATTAGTATATATACATATAGTGTTAAAAACTGGTGTACAATACATATTATTAGTATATTAATATGTACAAGTATTTAGAGATATATAACATATATTAATACATTGTGATGTATGCCTATAATTTATAATAGTATGTAGTTTAAACATAAAATATACTTGGTTGGTATAAACTGTACTTGCTTGCTTAATATTATAAAGCTTTTGATTCTTGAAATTATAAAATTAGTTGTTCATGATTGAGTAGTGTGCTTATGTACAATGAACAAGGATATTATGAAATGTCATAAAGTATATTTTAATTTAAAAGTACAGTGTAAATGTATATTATCCTTGGATGGTACAAACTATAATTATTATATTTAGAATCATTCATATATTTGATGGACTAAATATATACAGGTTGGTTATTTTTATGATTATCATATTTTATGATAGCTAGTAGGAAGTACTATGTTATGTCTACTTATGAAAATTGAAATATGCAGCCTTATATATATATATATATATATATATATATATATATATATATATATTATTGAAGCATTATCACGATGAGTTGTAATTACTTATTTTACATTGGTAGTAGTAGTTGTATGTTATACCAGCCATGGCTAGATATCTGTAATTACCTTCTATTTCAGTTATGATGTGTTTCTTATTATGATCGTGATTAGTGATGAATAAGGTCACCTATTTATTTTAAAGTTATCATATTTATAGTATTTTATATAGAATATTAATTAAATTCTCATGGTGTAATCTAATAAAACAAAATTTGATTAAAAAAAATTATCACATTTCTCTAATCAACCCCAGTGGGGTTGTTAAATGTGGTATCAGAGTTGTGGCTCGAACTCTAGGACATAATGAGTCCACTACCATTTTTTTACCTTTCTATTTACCAAAAAAGAGAATGGTGAAATCTAGAGTAGCTAGAGAGGTTCTTTCAAATGTTAATGACAATAACCCTACATCTGATCCTAAGTGAGTTCACCACTGAGCAAAAAATAAAGTTAGATCAGATTCCTAAAAACTATGAATGAAATCATGAACAAATTTTAGGCTTGGAGCTAGAAGTTCATGGTTATGAACAAAAATAACACCATGATAAAATTGAAAGGCATTCCATTGAGTAGAAAAATCTCAGGAAGTGAGAAAATAGGTAGTATTGTACTAGTTAAGTGAAGTGTATTTTAGACTTGTAGTGCCTCAGTGCAGAATCATGCTACACAATTATTGGAGTCACAAGATTTAGTATATCCTCATGTATGGCCTGATGACTATTATAGATAATATACATCCATGAAATGTTGTGTGGTACATTGAGTGTGTACTCTTAGAGGCACTCATACCCTCTTAGAATTGTTAAAGGGTAAGTTTATCGAGAATATCAATGGTGATGGTTGTAATAAATGTTTGGTAGGTAAGTCCATAGCATAGTTCATGAGTCAGAAACAAGATATTTCTACCATATTTTTTATCATTTAAATAAAAAATCTCAAGAGTGATTACATCTTTACTTGGTAATCAAGTCACCTCTTCTATTTGTATTTTGTTTGTGAATATTTAAAGTGCATGGGATGCTTCTCACTTAAAGGTTTGGTAAGTAGGTAGTGATTATGACAACTTGGGTTATGATGTTTTTTTAATACCATGTGATGGTATTTAATTTTTTTATTGTTGTGGCTTTTTAGAGTCATACTTACTAGTGCTACTCAATCTAAAACATGTGAACTTTGACCACGTGAAGTGGTGAACCTTGAAATTATACTGATTTTTCAATAAGATTTATAAGTTGATTATGATTGATTCACCCTTGTTTAGATTGACAATATTCTCATATTGATTAAAACATGTTGTTTTGATGAAACATTTATGTATCTTTCACTGAAAGCGAGTATGCAATAAGATGTGTAGAATGTCTTGTTAGTCTAAGGGTTAAGATAAGCTTATAACTTGTTGTGTAACTAGCTAAGAAAGTGGGAAGACATTGCCTAATTTGTTCCTTTATAAGGTTATAAGGATGATGTGATCCTTGGAATTTATTTTTTATGTTAATCTTTACATTATTTATTCCTAATTATGACTATAACAAAGATGGATTAAGATATGAAATTTGATACTAGTTATGTAAGGCTAATGGCAACCTAATGCAATTATGGAATGTTGTATGATTTTTAATGTGATGGATATTGATACATCTTGAGTTATTTAGAGTGTATCATTGTACTCTAAGATCTATGCGTATGGATTTGCGATTTATTGAACCATGTGCACATTATGGAGATCATTAGGTCATAGAGACCTAAGAGACAAGTGATGAATTAGGAATGCGAGTAATAAGAGATGGGAATGAGTCCTAGTTAGTCTCACTTTGACTTGGTAGTTGCTGCGTTTAGATCTAACAAAGGGAGTTTATCTAATTTAGGAGTTGGCAAGTGGGATTTGTCAAACTAAATCATATGGCTATATACATGTATACTGAAGAATGTTTATTCCTTAATTTTATATACATTAAAAATGCATTATCTCTAGTTCCTATTCATCATCATACTTGTCAAGAGTTACGTGGAGTAGAGGAAATATTGATATGGTATACTTATCAAGAGTTAAGTGGATTACTAATGGTATTGACTTATACACATCATTCTTGCCAAGTGACCTAAACATTTTTTTTGAAATGATAAAAACACTCTCTATGTTAGAGAGATGTGTAGAGGGGTTGGGAGGATTTGTGGAACTCTCCATGACCATTTGTTTTTGGTTGTTGTGATGATTTCATGTACTTATGGTTGAAGATTAAATTTAAAAAGTCAACAAAATTATCACTAAGATATGTAGGACCCTTCAAGATATTAGAAGTGGTCATTTATGAAGCATATAGGCTTGCCATGCTAGTTCTAGACCTTGGTTTTCATGATAGAACCATTCAAAGTAAGTGACACTCAAAAATATTATTTTTATGATATGGATCTATCACAATATACGGTCTTATGGGACCAATAGTCTAAGAATAGTGCTACTTGATAGGACTATGATGAGTTTTACAGGTAAATTCTATATTTATTTACTTGATTTGATATTTCTTACTATGTTATTTTTTTGCTGAATAATATTTTTAATTTAAAACCTATGTTTGAATAAGTGTAATCCAAGACGATGACTAATTTTAAGGAGAATGATGTTACAACCTGATTTCTTCACTAAGCAAACTTGATTAATAGTGGATATTTATAGTTGATAATTTTATTTGTTTATTATTTGTCTAAGATATAAGTTATATGTTGTTATGAGACAATTGAATAATGATTTGATTACATGAATTTATTACTATAAGTTAGTTGTAATGTATATTCTTTACATTGTGATCATGTTGACTTGTTATTTCACTATTATTTTATATATGCATTTCATAATGTTATTGACTAATTATGTATTCATCATGAGTTAGATGCAAGAGAGATTCATCTTTTAAAGCATGATGGAGGAAGAGCATCATCAAAAAAAGTGATGTAGATAGAGTTTTTGAGGGATGATAAATAAATAGCTAGAACCTTACACACATCACGTTAAATAAAACATATCAATATCATGGTTTGAATTGTTAGCATTAGTGCATTTATGATGTTTTTACATTTAGACAATGGTTAGTTGTGTGTTACTTTAATTTATTGCTTGTGTGGAATTAACCTCGTGTGTGCAATTAAATCTCATGTGATTTAATGCTTAATTCATTACTAGTTTAGAATGCTAATGACTTATATTAGTAGCATTAATTCTAAGTCATTATGATGAATTATTTGTACTAAATAATTATTTATTATCAAATAATTATAAAATAAAAATATGTAAACCCTCATAAAGTAAATAAATTAATTATATTTTATACTAAGAAAGTATATAATTAGGAAAAATGAAATAAAAATAAAAAATAGAAAAACATTAAAAAATAGAAAAATCATGGAAAAAACAAAAAGAAAGAAATATTAGAAAGGAAAAGCACCATACTCTTAAGGAAAAGAAATGGAGAGGGGGTTGCAACACAAATAAGTAAAATAAGCAAAGAAGAGAAGAATGAAGTAAGAAGAAAAAAGGAGGATCTTTGTCCAGATCATGCCTCTCCAAAAACTTGAATAGATAAGTAGTTTTATTTTAATTCAATGTGCTTAGATTTATATATATATATATATATATATATATATATATATATATATATATATATATATATATATATAAAAAGAACAACAATTTACTTATTATAAAAATATGTTTATTATAATTATGCCATAGTGGTATGTTAAGACTTTAATACTGCATTAGAAAGAAATTGGAATAACAATAATAAGGAGACTTACCTTTTATAATAGCAAACCTATATAGGGTTATTTATATTGATCTAAGAAAATAGAAAATTTGCATATTAAATGTATAGCGACCCAATTTATTTATACAGTAATCCATTTTATACCAAAATATTAATAATTATGAGCCTTTATAACGAATCTGTATGATATATGGAAATTTGAATTAAACCTAAAAAATCGACAGATTATGTGGCATCCTATGAAGATACGATAGTGATTTAGTAATATACAATGATATCATACTTTATTTGGTGATTATCACGTCACAATGTAACATTCATAGTAGCATTGGAAATCAATAGTCATCCTAACCAAGTATCACTGAGTAATTAGATACTTCATACTCCCAACATTGAGTATTTCTAAGTGATTCTCAGTATGTAGCGACACTGCAAATGTATTTAACTATACAACATTATAATATATGTCACTAATAAGTCACAATGTTTATTTTTTATTATTGTTTATCATATCCATTATGAAGTATATTATTATTGCCACATGCATGTTACTTGATTAAACTAGTACATATAATCATGATAATTTATTGTGCAAATTATATAAGATAGTTTAATTGTAACTTATTTATTTATTAGTTGAGTATACTAAATATATATATATATATATACATAATGTTATTATATATATTATAATAACAAACTACTAATTAGGCTATGTATATGTATTTTATGATGAATTGTATATATATTTTGTTTAAAGTAATGTCGCCTAGGACCTCCAAATTAAGGAAAAGGTTTAGGAGTATTTGTGTATATGACCCTGTCATATAAAATGAAAAGACTGAATATGTACATCAATATATATATATATATATATATATATATATATATATATATATATATATATATATATATATATATATATCTACTATGTTGTTCTTTTCTTTAACTAGCAGTGCTTTTTACTAAATGTATACACTCCCTCCTTTATTAATGGCTTCCCAATTATGACTAGTTGATGTAATTATCATACAATGTTTGCATATGTTCTTATAATAATTATTAGCATCGATGTGGATGGTAAAGGGTTTAGATGGGTTTCACGAAGTGACAATAGGAATTACTGTTAAGGATTTATTTAGGATAAGTGTTTGTTGAATGTCAATCTACTTAAATCGTTATGTCTTTCTTTCCAATTTTTGTAAGGACCAAGCTATGTTGAATAAATCATGTAAGAATCTTATATACATCTAGCAAGACCTTAGAACTTCTAATCCCTTATATGGTGGTTGGCATTTGTCCAATTATAAATCCCTTGAACCTTATTATGCTAGTTCATTATTATGTTGTTCTTAACTCAGCTACAACATTCTTATTTTATAGTATTCAACTTATTAATGTAGGTGTCACACAACATGACTTCATTCATCTGATGTTAAACATATACCAATAGATTGAGATGTGATTACATACCTTTCATATATTTTTTGTGTACCATAGTCATATGATGACCGTGCTTGAGAATGGATGTAAATGGATATGAATGCACATGTATTAACATGGATATAGTGAGATGAATAGTAATATATAAATAATTCATATGTATATCATTAATAATGGGATAAACAATAGTGATAATTAGCAGTTATTGTAATATTATGTTATCATCGTACTTTTGATTAACTAATGTTATATCTGGTATTAATATAAATATAATAACTAAGTATATATTTATAATAACTAATGTTATAATAACTAATGTTATATCAATTATAATGTTGGGAATGCATTGTTGGGGATTTTCATTCCTTCATGCTTAAAACCAACTAGAAAGCGATAAATCCCTCATAATTTGGACTCTCTTTAAAATATGTGATAATAATTCACCCATGCATTTGAGACTTCACAATACAAATACGTCCCATACAAAAATATTTTCTAATCCTCACCATCATGCATGATATTAAGGAAATAAGATTTGAGCAAACTTTGACAATTTAATGAAAGCATGCATATTTGACTGGGAAAGTACAATAATTTTAAAAAAAAATTACGTGACTAAACTCTAAAGGGATCCATCATAACTGTAGATGTGAATACCTCAAATAATTTTAAATAGTGAAACCAATAATGTGATGCATGACATGAAGCGATGTCACAAATTGATTAAAATATTATCTAAAGCAATTAGGTATTTGGAGTAAGCCTATAAATCATGACAACACTAATATGTCTCATTTCCTAATGTCATTTCACTTCAAAACTGAGTCTCCTTATATGGTAAGGCTATTTAATTTAATTTAATTTAATTTGGATATAAATGTCCATAGGAGGCCACATATTCATTCAACGCCTATGGGTCTAAAGAACATAATACATAAATCTAGTAAAATAGGGGAGTGAAAAAAGCATGTTTAAAAGAGAAATAAAATTAATGAGAAATAATGATTCTACTACTTGAGGGCCCTATATCATCAAACTAGTCAAATGTGTGTTACCTTATAGATATGTACCAAGTTGTTTGGTCATATTGTTTGTTGAGATTCCTTAAGTCCATTACTTGGAAGTAAGAACTGGTATTTTTGGATGTATCTATGTGCAAAGACATCAATTTGAGTGTTTTTTGTCAAAACAAGGCTAAACATTTCTAATCCTCATACTAAATGAAGCTTGTTATTGATCCATGGGAATATCTAAAAAGATAGTGGTATCTTCCAAAAATCTCATAGTATATCTGGTATTGCTATAAATATAAGAACTAAGTATATATTGACACTCAAACTATGAAGATATATATATATATATATATATATATATATATATATATATATATAAGTTGTGAGGAGGCTAAATCTATGTTTTGGCTATGTTTTAAACTTTGTGTAGAGATTATGTAATGTATCTGAAGCAAAATAGTTTTATATAAACAAGTCAATGGAGTCGAACCCATAGGAATATATAAAGATAAAATACATAGACTATTGTAGAATAAGAACACGAAAATAAAACCTTCTGAACGCCTTATAAGGTGAATTTGAACTAGAGGTTGATTTGTTTTATATTGAGAACTAACAGTAAATAATGAGAGTGAAATATTGATATAGAAAGGTCTATTGACTGTAGTACTCAATTTATGTCTTGATAATTTAGGGATGTAATGATTGTGGAAATCTTATAAAGACCTTGATTAGAGTTAATAATGATTGTTAGTATACATACATGCAATATTAAAAACTAGTGTGTGGTACATATTATAAGAGTATATTAATATGTATAAATATTTAGACATATATAACATATATTAATGCATCGTGATGTATGCCTATAAGCTATAGTAGTATGCAGTTTAAACATAGGATACTTGGTTGGTATAGACTGTACTTGCTTGTTTAATACTATGAAGCTTTTGATTCTTGAAATTTTAAGACTGATTATTTGTGATTGAGTGTGCTCATATACAATGAACTGTAATAATAAAGGATGTCATAAAGTGCATTTTATTTTTAAACTATAGTCTAGATATATGTTATACCCATCTAGTACAAACTATAATTGTTATATCTAGATTCATTCATACATTTGACAAATTAAATATATGTGTGTTGGTTATTTCTATAAATATCATGTTTTATGATAGCTAGTAGGAAGTACTATATTATGTCTACTTACAAAAATTAGAATATGCAACTTAATACACACACACACACATATAATAACTGATCGATATAATCTGCACTTATTTGCTAATTAATTATAAAATAAATGATATTGTAGAGATTCATTCATAAGTTTGACAGACTAAAATTATGTATTTGATTATTTATATGCTTAACATATTTTGTGATTACTAGTAGGAAGAAATATTTATAAATCTGTTGGTTATATTTATATTAACCAAATCTCACATTGTTGGTGTTAAGTAGTGAGACAAACTTCACTAGTTTACTAACATCACAATGTCAGATGAAGGTAATCTGATCAAGTGGTGGATATGAAATTGACATATCCTAAAGATCAATAACTATTAAAAATTTTAGCCAGATCAATGTTATTGAGACATTGTCATTTCATGTGTATGATTTGCATGTTTGTGTGATACCTTGTTAGAATGGGTTTATTTATGATACACCATATGTTTGTTTAAAAATTATATAACATACATGTACTAGCTTGTCTCTCTAGATTCCTACATTGTTACTATCTACTCATCCATAAAGGGAGTGCCATTCCTTGATGCAGAATTGTGCAAAACTTGATGGTCCTTGATTGATGTAGAAAAGTGCTTAGATGATGCTCTGCCTTCCCACAACAATACTTACTTGGAAATGACACTTTAAATTACCATAGATACTAGAGTTTGAAAAACTTATGCTCCGTGGAACCATGTATCTGATATATGTATATTGTATTATATTTATTATTGAAGAATTATCATGATGAAATGTAATTACTTACTTATTTTACATTGATAGTAGTGGTTGTATGTTGTAATAGTCATGGCTAGATATATGTAATTACCTTCTATATTTAGTTATGATTTGTGTTTTATGATGATAGTGATTAGTGATGAATAAGGTCACTTGTTTATTTTATATTTATCTTACTTATAGTATTTTATATGGAACATTGATTAGATTCTCATGGTGTAATCTAATGAAATAATATTTTGATTAAAAAAAATTATCACGTTTCTATAGACAACTCAAGTGGGGTTGTTACATGTGGTATCAAAGTTGTAGCTTAAACTCTAGGACCTAATGAGTCCACTACCATTTTTGTACTCTTATATTTACCATAAGGTATAATGTTGAAATATAGAGTAGCTAGAGAGGGTCTTTCAAATGTCAATGATAATAACCCTCTATTTGATTCTAATCAAGTTAATCACTAAGCAAGTAACAAAGTTAGATCAGATTCCTACAACTATGAATAAAACCACGATCAAATTTTAATTTTGGAGTTGAAAGTTTATGGTTATGAAGAGAAAGAACACCAGGATAAACCTAAAGGGCATACCCCTCAGCAGGAAAACCTCAAGATGCAAGAAAATAGGTAGTATTAAACTGGTTAAGTGAAGTGTATTTTAGACTTGTAGTGCTTCAATGCAGAATCATGCTACATAATTATTGGAGCCATAAGATTTAGTAGATCCTCATGTATGGCTTGATGACTACTGTAGATAATATAAATCCATGAAATGTTGTGTGGTACATTGAGTGTGTACTCTTATAAGCACTCGTACCCTCTTAGAGTTGTTAAAGGGTTAGTTTATTGAGTGTATCAATGGTGATGGTTGTAATAGATGTTTGGTAGGTAAGTACATACCATAGTTCATGAGTAATTAACAAGATATTCCTACCATATTTTTTATCATTTAAATCAAACACCTCCGGAGTGATTACATCTTTACTTGGAAATCAAGTCACCTCTGCCATTTGTGTTTTGTTTGTGAATGCTTAAAGAGCATGGGATGCTTCTCACTTATAGGTTTGATAAGTAGGTAGTAATTATGGCAATTTGGGTTGTGATGTTTTCTTTATACCATGCGAAGGTATTTAAAATTTTTATTGTTGTGGCTTTTTAGAGTCATACTTACCAGTGCTAATTAATCTAAAACTTGTGAACTTTGACCATGTGGAGTGGCAAACCTTGAATTTATATTGATTCTAAAATAAGATTTATAAGTTGATTATGATCATTGTGATTGATTCACCATTATTTAGATTGATATTATTATCATCTTACTTAAAACATGTTTTTTTGATGAGACATTTATGTATCTTTACCTGAGAGCGAGTATGGAATAAGATGTGCATAATGTCTTGTTAGTCTAAGGGTTGAGATAAGCTTATAACTTGTGTAACTATCTGAGAAAGTGGGAAGGCATTGTATCATTTGTTCCTTTATAAGGTTGTGAGGATGATGTGATCCTTGGCCTTTATTTTTTATGTTAATCTTAACATTATTTATTCCTAATTATGAATATAATAGAGATGGATTAAGCTGTGAAATTTGATACTAGTTATGTTAGGATAATGACAACCTAGTGCAATTATGAAATTTTGTATGATTTTTATTGTGATGGATATTGATACACCTTGATTTATTTAGAGTGGAACATTACACTCTAGGATCTATGAGTGTGGATTTGTGATTCATTGAACCATGTGCACATTATGGAGATCATTAGGTCATGAACACCTAAGAGATGAGTGGTGAATTAGAAATGTGAGTACTAAGAGATGGGAATGAGTCCTATTTAGTCTCACTTTGATTTAGTATTTACTGAGTTTGAATCAAACAAAGGGAACTTGTCTAATCTAGGAGTTGTCAAGTGGGACTTATCAAATTCAATCATATGGCTATACACATGTATACTGAGGAACATTTATTTTTTAATTTTATATACATTGAAAATGTATTATCTCCATTTCCTATTCATCATCATACTTGTGAGGAGTTACATGGGGTAGAAGAAGTGTCAGGGATGCGAAACACCGAAAGCATACAATTGATTACTAAACTTCAAGCAACTATAATATGCGGAAATAACCAGATTCACCAAGTAACTAGAATTCAGAATAACACAGCATATGAGAGACAATACACCAATTGTATTAATACTTTATACAGAAAAGAATACAATAAAGAAGATGCCACTTCTTCTCCACCACCTCTTCAGAGGCTCGCTACACCTCAAATGAACAGTAATTCTTCTCCCCAAAGCTCTCTCTCTCACAGGTCCCAACACCCAACTCAAATACAGAGTTGGTGTTCACCTCCCGTGCTCCACGCACACCACAAGTGCTCCACGCACTCCACAAGCACTCCACATGCTCCACAAGTACTCAAAGTACTTCAAGTAGATCTTCCATGAATCTGCAACAACCTGCAATTCAACAGACCATACTTATGGAAGGAACTCCCTTGCCTTCCTGTCTTGCTCTATCCGAGTACACACCTGTACTCCAAGTAGATCCTGCCTGATACTGCTCCCTATTGTGTTGCTGTCTATATGAACTTGCACACCTGAAAATCAAACAACGGTTCTGCTCACCTGTGAACCTCGACCTTGCACACACATACACCTGCAGATCAACGATCTTACTTACCATGTAGATCTCCTATATAGGCCATGCAACTGTGACCAAGATCCTACACTCCTGAAGAACCCAGCTGGCTCTCCAATCCAGCACCAACACACCTGGTACTGAGGCACTAGGAGGAACGCACCATTGCTCTACCTCACACACAGAAGGAGCTTATAATTATGCTCTCTTACTCCCTAGCACACTTTTCCAATACAACTATGAGTCTATTAAATAGATCTCATCCAAACAATAATTAGACATCTAATTACAATAATTAGATCCGTAGCTCTCAGTCTATAATTAGCCCTGATCATGCAAACACTTGGTTCGTTAGCTAACTGCCCGTAATTAGCTCGCAGTCGAACCACATAGGCGACCGACGTCCGTCCCTATCTGCCTGGAGGTGACTGACATCGGTCGATATATGACCGACGTCAGTTGCTTCTCTATGCTATCCTACCGACGTCGGCTGATTAGACCGACCCCAACTTCTCTGCAACTCAGCAACCTTCAGCAACCTCCTCTCCTGTTTGCATTAGTGAAGTTTTTAACTCCACAATCCTAACAATCTCCCACTTGGAGATAAACAGCTGCATTGTACCTGTACCTGTACTCCGTCTAATCTGTTTTCTGGTTTGTATCCCTCTTCAAGCTCCCACCTAAAGACAACCCACCACACATCCCGTGGTGTACCACCTGTCATCCGAGTACCCTGCCACATCCGAACCTACAGTACCTGTAGTGAAGTCTTGACCCTACATAGCAACACCTGCTGCCGGTCCCTCTCAAAAAACCTGAGAACCCACTTCCCCGAATTGGCTCCTAACTCTGACAGCTCCCACTGCATGGGAATACTCAGGTCTATACCAGACCTCATGTGATTTCAGACACTGTACCTGTCCAGCCCTTAGTGTGCTCCGGTTCTGCATCCCGAACCTCGCCAACCCCTGATTCACATCAGCTCCCACTCGAGACAAAATCAACCTGTGATCTCCATGCCTCCCATGTCAAAGAATTTTGCTGCTCCAAACTCCTCATGACATGACACTGAACTAATCTTACCCTTAGCTCAGCAAAACCCTGTATGTACACCCCTGCTAGCTAGCATACTATCCACATACAACAACAAAATGATGTTGCAATCATCATCCCCCTGGTAAGACAAACCACAGTAGTTACCCTGACATTGACTGAAGCCATGCTTCATCCTCCACCTGTCAAACCCGATACCACTGTCCTGCAGCTCCACAAGACCATATGCCTGGTCTTCCGTCTCACGTATCCGTTCTCTCTATTCTTCTACTAAGGAATCCATTCATCTCTGTGCTTTCATCCAGCTGGCAAACCTACCAAAACTCCTGTTTGGTTCTGCATCATATCCCTGCCTAGCTCCCACCTGTTTCCTAGATCCTTCCTGCTCTACAATCAGCAACAAGTATGAAGAAGAGGAACAACAAATTTGAGGGCCTACTTACACCTTCAGTCCTCTGTATGGGTGTTTGAAACTCCTTGACAACATGCTGTCCACCCAAAATTTGTTACAGTGACCGACCTCGGTCACTCCATAGTCTGCATCCGACCGACGTTGGTTCCCATGCGTCTGTACCTGACCACCAACCTGCCAGCGCTGGTGTCCATGCTACCGAAGTCGGTCCTCCTGACCGACATCGGTCTTAAATACTGCCGACGTCGGTCCCATGACCGACGTCGGTCTTACCCTGCCCGACATCGCTGGCTTCGATCTACACATGACCGACATCGGCACCTGTCTGTTCGACGCCGGTTCCTCCTGACTGACATCGGTGTCTGTGTTCGCCTATGAGTGATGACTTTTTACCCGCGAGCTCCTTTAAATCAAATCCCATGTCCAAACTGCTCTGCTCAGAAGTATCCAGCCTCATCCACTGGGTTCTATCCGCCATCTCCTCCAAGAACACCAAGGCTTTCCAGTTCTTAAGCCTGTCAAATATATATGTCTTCCGCTTAAGAACATGCATCTCCTTCCTGCTCATGTGACCAAGCCTACGAAGCCACGTCTCTGCAATAGAAGAAGAATCAGTAATATAGACAAGTAGATAAAGAGTACCTGTCTTCTTACCACCAGCTAATTCAAGTGCTACCGCTGTGAGAGTTCTTGTGCATCTCTCATCACCCAATCTTTCTGAAGAAATTAGCCATATCTCCAAACCTGGGACCTGCATGACCTTCATCAACACCTGTGTGTTGGCCGCCTGCAATTTCAGCTTCACTTCCCCTTTGCCAATTCTTTGGCAAGGCTTACCAGCTCCTCTACCTGGGGCTGCATGGAAAGAGGCAACCAAATTTTTTATCCAAGATTCAACTTTATCCAAGAAACCTGCAAACACATCCTGTGCAACAACACCTGCAACATCTGTATCTTCAGTTTCTTCATGCTGATCTGCTACCAACCAACAATATCCTTTTACCTGCTCTTTCTTTCCATCGAATCGTGAGTAACCGTCTGTGCTTTTCAACTCCTCCATTCTTAGCTTACTTTCATCTGCCATTGCTCTACTCCCACTCGATCAGAAACCCCTGAGAGTGACCTGTAACCAAAACACAACCTGCTTCCTGCAACCTTAGCTCTGATACCACTTGTCAGGGATGCGAAACACCGGAAGCATACAATTGATTACTAAACTTCAAGCAACTATAATATGCAGAAATAACTAGATTCACCAAGTAACTAGAATTCAGAATAACACAGCATATGAGAGACAATACACCAATTGTATTAATACTTTATACAGAAAAGAATACAATAAAGAAGATGCCACTTCTTCTCCACCACCTCTTCAGAGGCTCGCTACACCTCAAGTGAACAGTAATTCTTCTCCCCAAAGCTCTCCCTCTCACAGGTCCCAACACCCAACTCAAATACAGAGTTGGTGTTCACCTCCCATGCTCCACGCACACCACAAGTGCTCCACGCACTCCACAAGCACTCCACGTGCTCCACAAGTACTCAAAGTACTTCAAGTAGATCTCCCATGAATCTGCAACAACCTGCAATTCAACAGACCATACTTATGGAAGGAACTCCCTTGCCTTCCTGTCTTGCTCTATCCGAGTACACACCTGTACTCCAAGTAGATCCTGCCTGATACTGCTCCCTGTTGTGTTGCTGTCTATATGACCTTGCACACCTACAAATCAAACAACGGTTCTGCTCACCTGTGAACCTCGACCTTGCACACACATACACCTACAGATCAACGATCTTACTTACCATGTAGATCTCCTATATAGGCCATGCAACTGTGACCAAGATCCTACACTCCTGAAGAACCCAGCTGGGTCTCCAATCCAGCACCAACACACCTGGTACTGAGGCACTAGGAGGAACGCACCATTGCTCTACCTCACACACAAAAGGAGCTTATAATTATGCTCTCTTACTCCCTAGCACACTTTTCCAATACAACCATGAGTCTATTAAATAGATCTCATCCAAACAATAATTAGACATCTAATTACAATAATTAGATCCACAGCTCTCAGTCTATAATTAGCCCTGATCATGCAAACACTTGGTTCGTTAGCTAACTGCCCGTAATTAACTTGCAGTCGAACCACACAGGCGACCGACGTCGGTCCCTGTCTGCCTGGAGGTGACCGACGTCAGCCGATATATGACCGACGTTGGTTGCTTCTCTATGCTATCCTACCGACGTCGACTGATCAGACTGACCCCAACTTCTCTGCAACTCAGCAACCTTCAGCAACCTCCTCTCCTGTTTGCATCAGTGAAGCTTTTAACTCCACAATCCTAACAAGAAGTATTGGCATGTCATACTTATCAAGAGTTACATGGAGTAGTGATGGTATTGACTTATACACATCGTTCTTGCTAGGTCCCCTAAACATTTTTTTTTAAATGAAAAAAACAATATCTAGGTTAGAGAGATGTGCAGAGGGGATGGAAGGCTTTGTGTAACTCTCATTGACCATTTATTTTTGGTTGTTGTGATGATTTTATGTACTTATGGCTGAAAATTAAATTTAAAAAATAAAAAAAAATTATCATTAAGATATGTGAGACCCTTCAATGTATCAAAAGTGGTCAATCATGTAGCATATAGGCTTGTCATACCAGTTTTGGGCCTGGGTGGTCATGATAGAACCATTCAAATTAATTAACACTTAAAAACATTATTTGTATAATAGGTATATGTCACAATATTGGGTCTTATGGAACTAATACTCTAAGAATAGTGATACTTGAGAGGACTATGATGAGTTCTACAAGAAAATTTTATGTTTATTTGCTTGATTTGATATTTCATACTATGTTATTTTTCTAATGAATAATATTTTTAACTCAAAAATTATGTTTGAATAAGTGTCATTTGGGATGATGACTGGCTTTAGAGAGAAGGATGTTACATCTTGATTTCCTCACTAAGCAAACTTACTTGATTATTTGTAGATATTTATAGTTGACAATATGATTTGTTTATTATTTACCTAATATACAAGTTATATATTGTTATAGGATAGTTGAAAAATGATTTGATTACATGATTTCATTACTATGAGTTAGCTATAATGTATATTCTTTACATTGTGATCATGTTGACTTATTATTTCACTATTATTTTAAATATACATGTCATGATGTTATGACCTAACTAACTTCTTATCATGAGTTAGAGGTAGAAGAGATTCATCCCTTAGAGCATGATGAAGGGAGAGCATTATCATAAAAGATAACGTAGATGGAGTTGTTAGGAGATGATAAATGAATGGATAGAACTTTGCACACACCACATTAAATAAAACATACTAAATGCATAATTTAAATTGTTAGCATTAGTACATTAAAGATGTTACATTTAGACAATGATTAACTGTATGTTAGCTTAATTTATTTCTTGTGTGAAATAAATCTCATGTGATTTATTTTTTAATTCATTACTGGTTTATAATGTTAATGACTTATTAGTAGCATTAAACTAAGTCATTATGATGAATTATTTGTAATAAATAATTATTTATTATTAAATAATTAGAAAATAAAAATATGTAAAGCCTCATGAAGTAATTATATTTTATACCTAGAAAAATATATTTATACTAGGAAAGTATATAATTAGGAAAAAGGAAAAATATTAAAAATTAAAACATAAAAAATTAAAAAAATCATGGTAAAAACAAAAAGAAAGAAATCTTAAAAAGGAAAAGCACCATACTCTTAAGGAGGAAAAAAAAGAATGGAGAAGGGGTCGCAACACATAGAAGGAAAAAAAGAGAAGAATGAAGTAAGATGGAAAAAGGAGGATATTTGTCTAGATCATGCTTCTCCAAAACATTGAATAGGTAGGTAGTGTTATTTTAATTCAATGTGCTTATATTTTAAGTCATTGAGTAATTAAATACTTCATACACCCAATGTTGAGTATTTCTAAGTGATTTTCAGTATGTAGTAACATTGCATATGTATTTAACTATACAA
Organism: Torreya grandis; assembly: GCA_037957365.1. Classification (NCBI taxonomy): domain Eukaryota; kingdom Viridiplantae; phylum Streptophyta; class Pinopsida; order Cupressales; family Taxaceae; genus Torreya; species Torreya grandis. Next base: position 522,588 of record JARHVA010004616.1, on the reverse strand, counting down.
CGATATAATATATGTCACCAATAAGTCATAATGTTTATTTTTTATTATAGTTTATCATATCCATTATGAAGTATATTATTATTCACCACATGCATGTTACTTGATTAAACTAGTACATATTATCATGATAATTTATAGTGAAAATTATATAAGATAGTTTAATTGTAACTGATTTATCTATTAGTTGATTATGCTAAATATATACATAATTTTATTATATATATTATAATAACAAACTACTAATTAGGCCATGTATATATTTTTTATGGTGAACTATATATCAGAGTTGTTGCCAGAATCCAGATAATGCGAGTGCAATGGAGACGTGATCACACGAGTTGAAGCAAGTGCACACCACATAGATGCTAAAATAATTTGATATTAACACAATAAGATAAATTGCACAAGACAAAATAGAGAAAATCAAAATCTAATTAACATGAGATGGTCAAAGTGAGGAATACATATAAGAGAGTACATAAGTAACTCCTCCACAAAAGGTGGACAAGGCACCCCAAGAATAGACTGTAACTCCTCCATGAAAGGTGGTGGCAAGGTGCTAAGAATAGAGAAGTAACTCCCATCAAGGGAGTTATTTATGACATTCTTATGACACCTATGACACATCTATGACACACACCTTTGCATAAGCTAGCCTATCCCACAAATGTAGGAAAACTCCATGTATGCACAAGAAATACAATTTTCCTAATTAAAAAATAGGGAAAAATAAAAACTTACACTAATACCCCCTCATAAGCATAGCTTAGGTGGGTAGTGTGGAAATGTAAAATGGGTCCCAGCAACTAGGCCTAATGAGGTACCCATGTACAAATGCAATCTCCCATAAGATAGAGAAAAGGAAAAAACCCATAAAAAAAAAACTCCCCCCCCCACAAAAGAGAGACATAAAAGAAAGAAGAGGCTAGTGGGCCCCTCCTGAAGATGATGCTATTGTAGATGTGGACCGCACCCCTAAAAGAGCTCATAGATGAATGAACTTGCTCTCAGTAAAAGGTTTGGTGAAGATGTCTGTAACCTACTCTGAAGACTGGCAAAATGTCAAGTTAATGACCTGACTATGAATACGCTCCCGAATGAAGTGCATGTGAATCTCTATGTGCTTGGTCCACTAGTGCTGAACTAGATTCCTACAAATCTGAATGGTACTCTAGTTGTCACAATAAATGATGGTGGGCTACCTGATACGAATGCCAAACTTAGAAAGTATCCCTTGAAGCCAAATAGCCTTAGTAGCTGCATTAACAGCTCCCCTATACTCTGCCTCTGTGGATGATATAGAAATAACATTCTACTTCTTGCTAGACCAACTAATAGGACTAGAACCTAGAGAAAAAATGTAACCAGAAGTGGACTTGCGAGTCTGTGAATCGCCAACCTAGTCTGAATATGAATATCCAACCAAGTCAACCTCTATGCCAAATCTGTAATGAATCTCATATCTATGTGAACCTATATGTAATACAAGATCCTCTTAGCTGCTTTCCAATGCAGCTCATGAGGTTCTTGCATGAATATGGGGACAAGTCCCACTGTATATGATATGTCATGCCTGGTGTGAGTCAAGTAGATGAGACTACCAACAAGTTGTCGATACCAAGTGGCATCAACCAATGGTGAATAACAATCAGCCTCAAGCTTGACTCTTAATAGAAAGGGAGTCAGAGGTGGCTTACAATTAGCGATGTGAAACTGAGCCAATAAGTCAAGAGCATACTTAGGCTGTGCAAGAGAAATCCCTGAATCTGACTGTGAGATCTCGATGCCAAAGAAGTAGTGAAACAAACCCATGTTTGTCATGCCAAATCTATCTTAAAGAGATGCCTTCACCGCTGCAATAGTCGATGAAGAACTCCCAGTGATCAAAATGTCATCAACATATAGAACCATGGCAAGAAGTAGACATTGGGATCAGAATGGCACCTAGTTAAACCTGCTATGAGAAGGAAGGAATCCATCTTGGCATGCCAAGTCCGAGGGGCCTGTTTAAGGCCATAGATAGATTTTCTAAGTCTACATACTAAAGAAGAATCTTGAACAAATCCTGGTGACTACTCCATGTAGATCTCCTCCTTTAGGTCTTTGTGAAGAAAGGCACTCTTCACATCCATCTGATGCACATCCCAACCATGTGTTACGGCAATAGCCAAGGTGATTCGGATAGAAGTCATCTTTGCAATGGGTGCAAAGGTCTCTGAGTAGTCAATGCCTGCCACTTGTGAGAAACCCTTGGTGACCAATCATGCCTTGTACTTATCAACTGACCCATCTGCTACAAACTTGGTCCGGTATATCCACCTACATCAAACCATCTTTCTTTCCTTAGGAAGTGAAGTCAAATCCCAAGTGTGATTTTTGATTAAGGAAGAATATACTTCCTCCATAGCACTATGCCACTCAGGTACCCCCAATGCCTCTCGAAAAGTCTTTGGATCTAAAACTGAAGCAAAGAAGGCATGTGGATCTCTTTGAAAATCCCCCTAGTAAGTCTGTCATCTGCAGGATCTCCTACCAAAGTGCCAACACTCTCAAGTGTCTGTCTAGCCCAAAGTGGCCCAGAAGTGGTCGAGTCAGGTGCTAACTCCTCATCCTCTAGCTGACTAGAGGTGGATGACTCTGCATCACTGTCCTCATTGTCTGAACTCAAAGAAGAAGAAGATGTATCTGGCTCAAGAACCTGCTGTGGCTGATCTGAATCTGATGAGGAATCATCATGAAGAAGTAGATCCGATGAAGGAGAAGTGTCAAGTGTTGAGTCTCTAAGACTCTCCTAAAAATGGACACTTCTCTCGATGAACAACTCATGAGTGATTGGATCTAAAAGGCGATACTCCTTAATACCTTCTAGATATCCTACAAATGTTTCATAGCTTTGCATTTCTTCTTTGAAATGTGGGCCATGGCTGGGGATTTGAAAACCCTAAGGTGCTCAACATCAGGTTTCATTTTATGCCAAGCTTCAAAGGGTGTTATCCCTTTCAAAGCTTTGTGAGGAACCCTCTTTTGAATGTAGCAAGCACAATTGATGGCTTTGGCCCAGTACTATGGTGCTAAGGATTTGGAGTGAATCATACAACTACCCATCTCTTTTAAAAACCTATTTTTGCGTTCTATAACCCCATTCTATGAAGGACTATAAGTGACTGTGTGCTGCAAATCAATCCCCTCTATGGTGCAAAACTGCTCAAACCTGATGCTGACATACTCCCCTCCATTATTAGTTTGAAGAACCTTGATGGATTTCTCACTCTATTTCTCAACAAGAGCCTTGAAGTCTAGAAAAATTTCAAGCACTTCAGACTTTTGTTTGAGAAAATATATCCAAGTGTACCTAGAGAAATCTTTAATGAAAGTGAGGATGTACTTGGCCCTTGTGAAAGATGGTTTGGGAAAGGGTCCCGATACATCACTGTGGACTAACTCCAAAGGTTGTGAAGCCCTCCAAGCTATGCCTTTTTCAAATTTTGCTTTGGGATGCTTCCCAAGGGAGCACCCCTCACAAAGTCTTTTTGAGAATTGAACACGAGGCAAGCTAATGACCATGTCATTTTTGCAAAGTTGCTCAAGGTAGCGGTAGTTAAGGTGGCCAAAATGCTCATGCCACAATTTGCTAACTCCATCTAAATGAGTCAAAAATGTTGTTGGAGAAGAATCTGATGCAAAATGTGAGAAGGTGTATAACCTTGGTTGGTGATCTGTCCTACCCACTGCCACTGTAGTATCACTATGCAACTCCCTGATAGCCACTGAATCTGGTGAAAACTCAACTCTCATGCCCTGACCAATGTGAGTGATTTGGTACACTGATAGGAGATTGGTTGAAAGAGAAAAAACATTTAGAACATTATTGAATGTTCCTCCTTCCAATTCAACTGATCCTCTCTCTACAATAGAAATTGATGTGTCATCACCCAAACTAATTGAAGTCATGCTACAAGGCTCTAAAGATGAAAACTCAACTCGTGAAGAGCCCATATGGTGAGAAGCACCTGAATCAATGACCCATGATGATGTAGAAGCTGTAGTAGATACAAGGGCCTTACCTTTTTCTTTCTTCTTACCCTTTCCTTTTGCCTTGGTAGAATCTTGGGTAGATGAAGTTTGCTTGATGGATTCAGGAACACCTATGTTGTTCTTCTCTAGAAGATGAGTTAGGTGATTTATTTGTTTCTTCATGCATTTGTGTTCATCATGCCCCTGTATTTTTACAATAGGCACACTTAACCTTCTCCTTCTTAGATTTAGCATTAGGGGATGAAGACTCAGTGTTGTTTTTGGTAGGATTGATGTTTTCTTTCTTCTTCTCTTGGTCCTTGTTCTTTTTTTTCTTCTCCTTTGTTGAAGTCTTATCCTTACCATTTCCAGCTATCAAAGCTTGGGGTTGAGTAGACTTCATTGTGCCCATTTGAATTAGCTTATCTTGCTCCCTAGTCAAGTTGGCAATGAATGAATCCAAAGAAGGCATTTTTCATGTAGTGCCAAGGGCACTTTTTGTGGCATGAAAAGTGGAGACAAAGACTGAATAGCTTGGACCTAACTTTACAAGAATAGAAAGTATGAGTTGATCATCTTACTTCTCTATCCCGTATCATTTCAATTACAATCTAAAGGCTTCAAACTTAGTGAATAAGTCCTGTAGGGTGTCAAAGTTGCTAGGACTTAGACTTATGAGTTTGTTTTCGAGCTCATGACCTCTCATCTCATCAAGCTTCCCAAATAAGTTTTCTAAGGTGTCCCATATGTCATTGGGAGTCTTGGAGGATTCTAAATGGAAGAGAAATTCTGGAGACACAGACAAGCTAGTAATCCATAGGCTTCATCACTACGATTGTACCACTTGACCTTTTCAACATCAGTGTTGGGTTCTACTTCAATACACATGGTGATCCTATACAACCCTTTGCTTCTAAGAATGATTGACATTTTAACCTTACATTCATGATAGTTGAAGGGTGTTAGGGGTTTAATTTGAAAAGAATCTATTTTTAACTAAATTTAGGTGAAGTTGTGTTGATTGCAAGCTGTGAAATTATGTAGAAAGGAGAATGAAATCAAAGATATGCAAGTTGTGAAAAGAAATCATACCCCCCCAGAATATTGAGCCCCCACCAAAATATGCAAGTGCACAATCAAAAGATGTCGGGCTCAGCTGAGAATGCGTCTTAGAGCAATTAGTGCAAGACTAAAGCAAACAGGATGTCAGACTCAGCTGAAAATGCATCTCGAGAGACCCAAATCTTTGGCACTTTATAAACTAGTGCATTTTTGAAAAATAACAAGCTTACGCTATGGATAATTAAATTACAAACACTTTTGCACAAAATGGTACCCAAATCCGACCTACCGTTTGCAAGTATTTTTAAGTGATTTTCAGTATGTAGCGACATTACATACGTATTTAACTATACAACGGTATAATATATGTTACCAATAAGTTGCAAGGTTTATTTTTTATTATAGTTTATCATATCTATTATGAAGTATATTATTGTCACCCATGCATGTTACTTGATTAAACAAGTACATATTACCACGATAGTTTATTATGCAAATTATATAAGATAGTTTAATTGTAATGATATATTTATTAGTTGAGTATTTTATATATATATATATATATATATATATATATATATATATATATAATTTTATAATATATATTATAAAAACAAACTACTAATCAAGACTTGTTTATATATTTTATGGTGAATTGTATATATATTCTGTTTAAAGGAATGGCACCTAGGACCTCCAATTTAAGGAAAACGTTTAGGGGTAGTTGTGTATATATGACCCTACCATATAAAATGTAAATATTGAATATGTATGGTGAACTATATTTATACATGCCAAAATAATATTATACAAGCAGAGAATTATATCTAAGTGAGGTGAAACATATGGCTATTTTGTTGTTCTTTTCTTTAACTAGCAATGACATTTACTAAATGTATACACTCCCTACTCTATTAATGGATTCTCAATTATGACTTATTGTTTTAATTAGCATACAACATTTGCATATGCTTTTATAGTAATTGTTGGCATCGATGTGAATGGTAAAGGGTTTAGAGGGGTTTTAGGAGTGAGAATAGGAGTTATTGTTAAGGATTTATTTAGGATTTCATAAGGTGTTTGTTGAATGTAAATCTGCTTAATATTTATGTTTTCTTGCCAATTCTTGTAAGGACTAAGCTATGTTGAATAAATAATGTAAGAATATTCTATAACATCTGACAAGACCCTATAACTTCTATTCCCTTATATGCTGGTTGGCGTTTGTCCAATCATAAATCACTTGAACCCCAGTATGCCAGTTCATTATTATATTATCCGTAACTCAGCTACAACATTCTTCTTTTCTAGTATTCAACTTATTAATGAAGGTGTCATACAACATGACTTCATTTCTCTGATGTTAAACCTATATCAATAGATTGAGATGTGATTACATATCATTTATATATATTTTTGTGTACCACAACCATATGATGACTATGCTTGAGAATGGATGTAAATGGAAATGGATGTACATGGATGAACATGGGTATTGAGATGAATAGTAATATATAGCTTATTAATAGGGATATCACTAATAATGATATAAATAGTGGCGATAATTAACATTATGTTGTAATGTTACATTGTCATCGTGCTTCTAATTCACTAATGTTATATCCGGTGAACTAAGTATATATTGACATTAAAACTATATATATTTATCAGTTGTGAGGAGGCTAAATCTATGTTTTGGCTATGTTTTGAACTTTGTGTAGAGATTATGTAATGTATCTAAAGCATAGTAGTTTTATATGAACAAGTCAACGGTCTCGTATCCATAACAATATATAAAGATAAAATACATAGACTGTTTTATAATAAGAATACGTAAAGAAAACCTTGCGAACACCTTATATGGTGAGCTTGAACTAGAGATTGATTTTTTCTATTTTGAGAACTAACAGTAAATAATGAGAGTGAAATATTAATATAGAAAGATCTATTGACTATAGTACTCAATTTATGTCTTGATAATTCAAGGATGTAATGATTGTGAAAATCTGATAAAGACCTTGATTAAAGTTATTAATGATTGTTAGTATATATATATATATATATATATATATATATATATATATATATATTAAAAATTGGTGTGTGATGCATATTACCAGTATATTAATATGTACAAGTATTTAAAGATATATAACATATATTAATGCATTGTGATGTATGCCTATAATTTATAATAGTATGTAGTTTAAACATAAAATATACTTGGTTGGTATAAATTGTACTTATTTGCTTAATATTATAAAGATTTTGATTCTTGAAATTATAAAATTGGTTGTTCATGATTGAGTAGTGTGCTTATGTACAATGAACAAGGATATTATGAGATATCATAGAGTGTATTTTAATTTAAAACTACAGTGCAAATATATATTATACCTGGATGGTACAAACTATAATTATTATATCTAGATTCATTCATATATTTGATGGACTAAATATATACAGGTTGGTTATTTTTATGATTATCACATTTTATGATAGCTCGTAGAAAGTACTATATTATGTCTACTAATGAAAATTGAAATATGTAGCCTAATATATATATATATATATATATATATATATATATATATATATATATATATATATATATATATATATATATATATATAGAGTCAATCGATATAATTTGCATTTATTTGCTAATTAATTATGTAATAAATGATACTGTGAAGATTCATTCATATGTTTGATAGATTTAATGTATGCATTTGATTATTCTTATGTTTATCATGTTTTATGATTTTTAGTAGGAAGTAATCTATATGAATCTATTTATTATATTTATGTTAACTAAATTTTATATTATTGGTGTTGAGTAAGTAGTGAGATGGACTTCACTAGCTTACTAGCATCACAATGTCAAATGAAGGTAATATGATCAAGTGGTGTGTATAAAATTAATTGATCCTAAAGTTTATTAACTATTAAAAACTTGGGTCAAAGTAATGTTAGTGAGACATTGTCATTTCATGTGTATGATTTACATGTTTGTACAATATCTTGTTATAATGAGTTTCTTTATGGTACACTGTATGTTTTTTTTTAAATCATACAACACACGGGTACAAGCTTGTCTCTCTGGATTCTTGCACCCCCTCATTATCTACAAATCCATGAAAGGAATTTCATTCTTTGATGCAAAATTATGCAAGGATCAATAGTCCTTGGTTGGTGTAAAAAAGTTCTTAGATGATGATCTCCCTCCCACAATAGTACTTACTTGGAGATGACACTTTAAATTTCTATAGATACTAAATTTTTTAAAATTTGTGCTCTGTGGAGCCATATATATATATATATGGCTCCACAGAGCACAAATTTTACAAAATTTAGTATCTATAGAAATTTAAAGTGTCATCTCCAAGTAAGTACTATTGTGGGAGGGAGATCATCATCTAAGAACTTTTTTACACCAACCATATATATATATATATATATATATATATATATATATATATATATATAATTGAAGCATTATCATGATGGGTTGTAATTACTTATTTTACATTGATATTAGTGGTTGTATGTTATACTAGCCATGGCTAGATATTTGTAATTACTTTTTATATTCAGTTATGATGTGTTTTTTATGATGATAGTGACTAGTGATGAATAAGGTCACCTAATTATTTTATAGTTATCATATTTACAGTATTTTTTATAGAATATTAATTAGATTCTCATGGTGTAATCTAATAAAAAATATTTTGATTAAAACAATTTATCACATTTCTCTAATCAACCCCAGTGGGGTTGCTAAATGTGGTATCAAAATTGTGACTCGAACTTTAGGACCTAATGAATCCACTACCATTTTTGTACCCTTCTATTTACCAAAAAAGAGAATGGTGAAATCTAGAGTAGCTAGAGAGGTTCTTTCAAATGTTAATGACAGTAACCCTCCATCTAATCCTAACTGAGTTCACCACTGAGCAAGAATTAAAGTTAGATCAGATTCCTATAACTATGAATGAAACCATGATAAAATTTTAGTTTTGGAGCTGGAAGTTCATGGTTATGAACAAAAAGAACACCATGATAAAATTGAAAGGCATTCCATTGAGTAGAAAAATATCAGGATGTGAGAAAATAGGTAGTATTGTACTAGTTAAGTGAAGTGTATTTTGTACTTGTAGTGCCTCAGTGTAGAATCATGCTACACAATTATTAGAGTCACAAGATTTAGTACATCCTTATGTATGGCTTGATGACTATTGTAGATAATATACATCCATGAAATGTTGTGTGGTACATTGAGTGTGTACTTTTAGGAGCACTCATACCCTCTTAGAGTTGTTAAAGGGTAAGTTTATCGAGAATCTCAATGGTGATGGTTGTAATAGATGTTTGGTAGGTAAGTCCATAGCATAGTTCATGAGTCATAAAAAAGAGATTCCTACCATATTTTTGATCATTTAAATCAAAAACCTCAAAAGTGATTACATCTTTACTTGGTAATCAAGTCACCTCTTCTATTTTTATTTTGTTTGTGAATATTTAAAGAGCATGGGATGCTTCTCACTTAAAGGTTTGGTAAGTAGGTAGTGATTATGACAACTTGGGTTATGATGTTTTTTTAATACCATGTGAGGGTATTTAATTTTTTTATTGTTGTGGCTTTTTAGAGTCATACTTACTAGTGCTACTTAATCTAAAACATGTGAACTTTGACCACGTGAAGTGGTGAACCTTGAAATTATACTGATTTTACACTAAGATTTATAAGTTGATTATGATTGATTCACCCTTGTTTAAATTGATAATATTCTCATATTACTTAAAACATGTTGTTTTGATGAGACATTTATGTATCTTTCACTGAAAGTGAGTATGCAATAAGATGTGCAGAACGTCTTGTTAGTTTAAGGGTTGAGATAAGCTTATAACTTGTTGTGTAACTAGCCAAGAAAGTGGGAAGGCATTGCCTCATTTGTTCCTTTATAAGGTTATAAGGATGATGTGATCCTTGGTATTTATTTTTTATGTTAATCTTAACATTATTTATTCCTAATTATGACTATAACAGAGATGGATTAAGCTATGAAATTTGATACTAGTTATGTAAGGCTAATGGCAACCTAATGCAATTATGGAATGTTGTATGATTTTTATTGTGATGGATATTGATACATCTTGAGTTATTTAGAGTGTATCATTATACTCTAGGATCTGTGAGTATGGATTTGTGATTTATTGAACCATGTGCACATTAAGGAGATCATTAGGTCATAGAGACCTAAGAGATAAGTGATGAATTAGGTATTCTAATAATAAGAGATGGGAATGAGTCCTAGTTAGTCTTGCTTTGACTCAGTAGTTACTGCATTTAGATCTAACAAAGGGAATTAATCTAATCTAGGAGTTGGCAAGTGGGATTTGTCAAATTAAATCATATGGCTATATGCATGTATATTGAGGAATGTTTATTCCTTAATTTTATATACATTAAAAATGTATTATCTCTAGTTCCTATTCATCATCATACTTATCAGGAGTTACATGGAGTAGAGGCAGTATTGATATGCAATACTTATCAAGAGTTAAGTGGAGTATTTGTTGGGTGAATATTTTGTCAATTAGCTAACTAATGAGTAAAATAGGTCTCTTCAACCACATCATAAGGAGATTGGTAGGACAAATGTGCAGGTTTACCACATCAGAGGTTGACAAATCTCTCCTTTCATCAAGGGGAGGTTCCCTATAACTATAAGGTACTATATATATACTAATCTGCTATAAATAAGCTAAAAATAACACTCAGGGGTAGAATAACACCATTCATCTCTCTTTTTAAGAGATGATGTTCACAAATCAAAGGGGAAATCCTGATGAAATGATAGAAGGCACTCTTCTTCTTTCAAAAGTGTTGTTCAGCAGACAACAAGAACCTTTCAAGTAGTGACAAGTAATTGTAACAGGGCGTAGTAACACAACATGATGAAATGTAACACAAAGTCTCCACCTCAACTACCAAAGAGTCAAATACGAAGGACAATGAGGGCACAAAGTCATCCCAAGATCCTTTACACAAAAATTCAAAATAGACAAACTAAAGACAATTATGGCAGCAAAAAGTCTCTCCACAGCCAACTTCAGGACACCTTCCTGATTACTTTCACTAATTCTGCTTATTTAATTAAATGGAAAAGAAAATGTATTAAGGAAACATACATAAGAACAATTTTCCCAATAACCAAGCTATTTCAACACAAAGTCTAAAAATTCACTTGTTTTCTTATTCAAATAACGAAATATGATCAATAATCTGAGCTCAAAGTCTCAGTAATGCCTTTCAATTTGGGCAGAGTTCTTGTTTTTGATAATCAAGAGATCTCTCTAAAACAATAAGAGAGAGTCCAATATATAGTGCTTTAAGAAAGACTTGGGTGCTTTGTTTCACAAAAATGGCCTATGATGCATTCAATGCTTTCAATACATTTTAAATTTTGTCCATGGGTTATGGTGGAATCAGGCGTTGGTCTTAAATATAGGCTTCCTGATGTGTACGTAGCTATTAATTCACTTTATTCAATGCAAAAAAATAGGCTGCGCCATTGAATGTTCATGCTCTTCGATGTCCACCTGGTGGGCTGCTTCACCTTCTAAAAATATATCCCATGTGTGGATATTTCTAATCTTTCCCCATCATTTCCCTTTTCCTTGTTGTATTTTGTCCTTATTTGTGCGATCTGAGTTCTCAGGCTATCTCTTTGGCCGATCGTTGAATTTGTTCACAGGGTCTGCACCATATTTGAAAATCGACAGATATTTCCTCATCTTAAATTTGACATCTACGAGGACGTCAATGGTTGTTGATTGTTTGAACTATATTGAACTATGAACCTTTGAACCTTTGAAATTTCATCAGTTTGATAATTCAATAATTCAAGTGGCCTTTATCAGTGCCTTGGTTCAATCACCTCCTTGGTTCAATTGCTTCCCTAGTTCGATCACTTTCTTGCTTCAATCACTTTCCTGGTTCAATCACTTTCTTGGTTCAATCACTTCCCTGGTTCAATCACTTTCTTCATTTAATTGCTTCCCTAGTTCAATCACTTTCTTGGTTCAATCACTTTCTTAGTCTTTGATTGAACCATCCCTTTGATCTTTGAACCAATGTTCTCTACCCTCCACAAGGGCACCTACCCTTAGTTCACTACCCTCCACAATGGCACTTGTTCTTTCGGCTTTGGGGCACTTCTTTGAACTGTCCACGTTGAACCGATGAACCTTTGAAATTTTGAACTCTTTTGGTTCAAGGTTCAATGGTTAAATCTCTTTCTTGCTCTTTGTCTGGAGCTTCCTTTGAACTGTTGAACCTGTGAACCTTTAAACTTTTGAACTCTTTTGGTTCAAGGTTCAATCAGTTCATTGGTTCATCCTTTATTCCATGAATCCATTATTTTTCTAAGTCCCTTTGAAGGCTTAAAATTCCTTTGGTTTTATGTCTTTGGAACACCCAAAGGGAAGGTGTCCCTTCGGGCTTCAAGAAAGGTCAATTTTGCTCATCACCTACCCTCCGCAAGGGCACTCATCCTGTGGGCTTTGGGCCATTCCTTTGAACTGACCGATTGAACCAATCGATTGAACAAACTTTGGTTCAATAGTTTAAAGGTTCAACAGTTCAATCACTTTCTTCTTGTGTTCCACTCATTTACTTGACCGGTTGAACCAATTGCATTGAACCAACTTTGTTGAACCTTTGAACCATTATGGTTCAAGGTTCAACGGTTTAATGGTTTCTTCTTGTGTTCCACTCATTTACTTGACCAATTGAACCAATCACGTTGAACCAACTTTGTTGAACCTTTGAACCCTATAAATATAAGTCTAATTCACCTCTATTTACTAAGCTCATTTTCTTATCTGCGAAAGCAATACAACCCTATAAATATAAGTCTAATTCACCTCTATTTACTATATGGAAAATAGATGCAAAAACTATTCAAATCAAAGACACAATTTAAAAAAATTAAGGTATTTGATCCCTATTATACCCTATTTCTACATACTACCATCTACAACAACCCTAAGCCCAATTTTTAAACATTTCAAATCTCATGCACATTCAATAAATTTAAGCTCCCTGTCATTCTAGCATTTACTTACACTTGCATCAAGCACTAGGTGGGAGAACTACATTCAGCTTTATCCCTCTTTGAAGTATTGGTATGTAGGCAACTCTTTACATAACGAGGTGTTAAATATGTCCAGCCTATCCTACTAATAAATAAAAAAATATTGATCATGCCATACTTTAAATTAAGATTAGGGTTTTCATACTAAATTAGGTTTTTTATGAATAACACATAGTTCTAGATTTCGTGTGTGTAGGAACGTGACCTAAAAACACAAGCACATGTGCTCTAAAAAAATATGAACAGTCTTATAAAGAGGACACTATCACCACTTGAAGGACACTACACAAACATGGCACTATTGTCCAGTGAGTAGATGAACACCAGAGTCCTAGCAACAACACTTAGAACTTCCTAGATCTCAATTTTTAGAATCTAGATCATCTACAACAATCAATTTTTAGATAAGTATTTTTAACCCTATTTATTGCTATTTTTAGAAAGCCAAAGGAAGTCAAATTCTATAAAAAATCAATACTTAATCATTTCATATTTATTTGACTGATTTAGACATCTCGACCCTTTAATTTAAACATAGGATTTTATAGTAAAACTTTAAAAAGTTAAATCATTTGTTGAACCTAGCTTACTTTTGATATTGCTTCAAACCCTAGCTTGAATTAATCTAATTTTTTATGTAATAATTTAGCGATGCATACTTATAATTTCTGAAATTGTTTAGAAAACCTAGGTTAATTAAATCAATTTCATATTAGGGTTTCAATTTATTTTATATATAATTTAGATTGGTGCAATGAAACCCTAGATTCAAAAACCCTAACCCTAAACATGCTTAGGTTTTGTATCATTTTCTATTTATACTTAGATTTTATATACATATATATCTTCTAATCTATATTTTATATAATTATGATCATCATGATAGAAGAAATTAATCACTTTTTGGTGCAAATTTTAATACTTCATTTGCATGCTTGTTCCTTTTAATTCAGAATGAACTCATAAAAGACATAAACACATGTATAGATGATAATTTATATCAATTACAATATATGTCATATCTCATAGCATGTTATCTTTTTCTTATATGGAATTTCATTAACAATCAAACCTATACACACATAGAGGATTTAGCACATAATCTAACAACTACGCTTCAAGATTCAATGTTATATCTTATGTAGAGGAAAGAATCTCTTTCTCCTCCTCATCTCCATGAGGGTGATAGCTACTTTCCCTCTAACTAGGTCCATGTTGTCATTCCTCCATGAGATGAAGCAACCTATAACACTATCACTAATCCTCTTATTTAGCCTATTCACACCTTTTCCCTATAGGGTGTGTCTCTACATGTTCAAACATAAACAGTTGCGGTTTGCACTTGTGGGACTCTATATGATCAACTTATCAGTGTGAGCAAGATAATTACAGGTTTACAAAATTAATATCAACTACAACATGAAAATATTAGAACATTGGAAAAATAATTTACAAGACAAAGGCCTTTAGGGCACAATAGTGTAAATCATGTCTATACATCTTCAACTAGTCAATTTATGGCAACCAATGTTACATATCAGAACATGAAATCACATCAAAGTACATCTACAACTAGTGATTAAAAATTATTCAAAAGACAAATAATATTTTAAGTGAGACACTAAGGTAAATTATTAAAGATAAGTTGATCAACCTATCTCATCTACACCCAATGAATAGATCCATATAGTTTTGTGCATATCATAGAATGCATTGACACCACATAGATTCATGTTTAGCATTGAAAAGGAAAATACAATAGATAGTGGATACAAGTGAATCACATAGTGACACATAATCCACACAACATATGATGGCACCTCTACTAGCTAAAAGAGTGAAATTTAGAAAGAGTACAAAAATGGTTATCAAAGCACAACTTAGAATAACAAAAGATCCCAAAATAATATCACAATAAGCATAGATAAATCAAGAAAATATACCTCTCCAAAATGAGGTTAAACATTCAATATGGTATGGGTTTGATTAGAAGTATTTACAACAATATGATTATCATGGTCAAGTTTTGGGTAAACATGTCCAAGGCATCACTTCTCCTATTTTACCAATTGATATTATTTTTCAATAGGGTTTGGGATTAATTGCACACCTAAGGCACATTATTCACACATATAGTTTATCAAGGTAAAATATCTAGATACATAGGAAATATTATAAAAAGAGTAATATATTAAGTTGCAAAGTCAAAATCATGGTCATCCAACAAGCAATCTCAAATAATGTTATCTAGCAAAAGAGCCTCCCCAACATTGTATGTCTACAGTAAGCATAGTTTCAAAGGGAAAAATCACTATCAATATGCCACAGTATAATTCAAAAAGGTCAACTTCATAGTGTGAGTCAATTATTTCTAGCACACTAGGTTATTATGATTATGATTTGGAATAATATTATGATTCTAATGAGAAATAATACACAAATTCCTACTGCAGCAACATTCAACTACAACATAATAATCACCCTGCATGATAGATTATCATTCCTATTTTAACACATCCCATAGTGATAGCGAGTCTCCCTTGAGACTCATTGTTTAGTATGGTTTATACCCTTGTACATACTTCCTTCTCTCTATCGCTCCTTGTACATAGTTTATTTTCCTTTGCTTATACATAGCTTATACTCGGAAAACAAAAAAATAATAGAACATGTCAAAATACAAAAACATTCAAATATTTTAAAAACACAAAATTTTACATATTGTATGTATTGTTATGTTTACATTTATACTACTTTACATATATTGTATATTGTTATCTATCCTAGTATAGTTAGTTTTATCATACACATATGCTTTACTTATTCTTATCGAGTGCTTGTAAATTTAAGATAGGACTTTAATCCACTACACTAATTCAGACTAGATATTATCTACCCATTGGGGGTATTTACACTAATCTAGTTTTATACATTTTATAAATCTACCCATTGGGGGCATCTTCTACACAATTACTATAACCAGGGTCCATTTTTACATACTATACATTCTAGTTACACACTAATTTATCTTGATATTGATCATTGATACTCATTGCTCAGAGTTTTTGTCCACTATAACTAGTTAGACTCAGTATATATGCATCTTAACATCTACATAGATTTTTATTGCACAGTTATACAAGCTTTCATTTTTAGTTCCTATATTAGACTTGATTGTGTTCATATGCTTCTTTCATCTTTGAGGGAATTTGAATATGCCATTGTTCTTTGTCTCAATGCCACTTTTTTTTGTATACCTTGCACATGTGTCCATGTCCCTTGTGTTTGTTTTCTTTATTCTATATGCAGACATTTAAATATGTCCTTCTATGTAGATGTATGCCAAATTGTTTGTTGCTTGCTTATATGGACATTTGAACATGTCATATATGTCTCCATTCTCATATTTAGTGACATGTGCCCATGTACCTTATCTTTTGACCCCTTGTCCTATATTTTTCATTCTTAGTGTGTTTGTATGTTTACTTCCTTGTATGCTTCTACACTATGACACTTGTATTTGCTAGTTACACACACACCAATTTTTGATGCCATAAGGAACCTCATGCATCTACCCTTATTAATTAGAAGCCGTGATGGACATCATACCCCATCCCCCTAGGTAGTTACTCATATTTTGATGCTATACACATTATTTACATATATCTTGACACCCTTGTGTGATGTTAGATTACAACATACATCTTAAATTACCTACTTATGCTCAGATACATATTACATTCTCATGTTATGTTTGTACATTATATTGAAATATCATTCACATGCTCTAGCTAACACATTTTATAAAGCTACTTATTTAGAGGGAAGTTCTTACATAGGTTTCATAACTATCCTTAAAAGATGGGTAATCATAGGGGTTTATCATAGAGATCAGGCTCCTACTTTGTTATCCATAGATACATTTCAGCACACAGAATTAATTTCAGACATTAGACTTTGGGAAACAAAAATCAAAATATAGATTTAGAATTTAATCTAGATCACTCACAAATTAGACCAAGTAGTCATAAGCACATGGATTGGGACACTAGCATCATAGGGCACTATTGTCCACTACATGGTGCTATTATCTAGTAGCCCTAACTTTAGAACAACCCAAATCATTTATAATATTACACCATGTAAAATACATATTTGCATAAATACAATCATAGGTTTGATAGTTATGTTCAGATACATTCATTTTAGCTTATATTTGGGGACATCATGCATGACATTATCACTCCTACATTCTTTTTAGTTACATAGATTCAACTATTGCATATTCAATTCAAATTTAGTGTACTTAGATACTAGATTAGGGGCATGTGTAGAACACATTAGTTTCCATATACTGAGTTACACACAAGTTGATCAAATGGAATGTCAAACTCCATGTCATCCTCTATACTATATACACTTGTTATCACATGCCAGGGTGTCACCAGATTCATACCTTACTCCATTTGTAGTAGTTAGAATTCTTGAGTGGCCTAGAGCCACCTAATATACCTGAGTGGCCATGGAGTCAAATACATAGTTATATTTACTTAGATACTTTTAGTACTTTGCATAGTACATTTATAAATGTATCTACTTCACACACGTGAGAAATGATAGAGTCATGGTCTACTTGAGTTCTTGAACCACCTACATGAGATTGTTAGACACACTTATAATCTTATCCAAGTTATTCATAGATCAAGATCCACTGAGTAGGGGTGGGCAATGATGGAGTCAAAACCAAATTAAATTTTTGAGCCACCCATATGAGGATTGACCAAGCCATCAACTCAAGTTCAAGCTATTCATTGATATGATCATTATGTACACTCATACATACAAGTTGTCACTAGGTTCATGCATTGGATCACATACCCAATGACGTGTATTCAATCATTTCCTCTCTCTTTACTCAACTTTACTCAATTATATTTATTGAACATAGTCTTTCACTTTTGAGTATCTCTTAAGTAAGGACTGATTTCTACATGTTTCATTGTAGGACATTGCTTTGGATCATGTTTCACATATGTAAATCCATATTTGTATATTAAAACTCAAATACAAAATCTTCACTACCAAGGTAAGTCTTAGTACACTTCTTTTTCCTTTATACTATTCATTTCACTTTCCTACATTACTAACATAAAGTGGGACAAACATAATCACCTAAAAGTGGTAATTAGACGCTAAGAGTGTCACTTGAGTTAATTTATCCCTAGGTTATCCATAGACTTATCATTGAGTATTAGACTTACTTTTCCAGTCATTCAATAGACCACAGTCACCTACAACCAGTCAAAAACACTATCTAAAAATTGTCATCTTATAACCCGATCCAACTTGTTCAGTAGTCTACCAATAGGACATTAGCACCACATTTGGGACACTATAGCCACATGCTGCTAGTGTACCCAATGAGGCACTACTGTCTTTAGCCTAGCTCTTCCCAATAAATATTTTTCCAAACATGTGCCCCTCTTGATGTCAGCTTAATCTCAATTTATTATCCACACAAGCAATAGAAACCTATAAATACAAGTCTAATTCACCTCTATTCACTAAATGGAAAATAGATGTAAAATATATTCAAACCAAAGAAAAAGTTGTGCAAAATTGAGTTATTTGATCTCTATTCTACCCTACTTCTACATATTATCATCTACATTATCCCTAATTCCAATTTTTAAATGTTTTAAAGCTCAATAACATTTAAGGCATCTAAGCCCAATCTCATTCTAGCATTTACTTACACTTGCATCAAGCACTAGGTGGGAGAACTACATCAGGATTGATCCCTCTTCATAGTATTGGTATGTAGAAAACTATGTACATAGTGTGGTGTTGAGTATATCCATCCTATCCTATTAAAAAACACACAATTATTTCTCATGCCATACTTGTAAAGAGGATTAGGGTGTGCACACTAAATCATGTTTTCTAGGCACAACATAGAGCTCCAAGTTTTGTGTGCACAAGAACATGACCTAAAAACATAGGTGTAGGTGCTCCTAGAAGACATGAATAGTCTCTTAAAGGGGACACTACCTCCATCTGAAGGACTCTACACAAACATGGTGCTACTATACATATTGGTTGCTACTATCTAGTGAGCAAATAAACACCAAAATCCTTTTGAGGACACTCAAAGTTGCCCAGATCTCAACTTTTAGAACCTAGATCATCCATGACAGTTAGTTTTTAAATAAATATTTATTTAAGCCTATTTATTTATATTTTTATAAATTCAAATGAATTCAAATCCTATAACAAATTATTACTTAATTATTTCATATTTATTTGATTGATTTAGACATCTCAACATAATTTTTACTTAGTAGAACCCTAAAAGATTAAATCACTTACTAATATTGAATCCATACATAAATATATACATATATAATTATTTATTTTATTCTACTACAATTATTGGTGGATAAAATGGCATAAAAATTAAGTCCCTTGGCAACACTACCTTCCCTCTTACCATCAGTCCTAAAATTTTATTAGTTTCATTTCAAGTATTTTTGGATAGTTATACATATGATATATTACTCAAATCCTTTCTTATTCAAACTAAAAAAATCCCATCAACACTTGACTAATATTTGAAATTTTCCTATGACAATAAAGTGTTCAACATTCAATGCATTATATTTGAACTTCCAACACAATTGAAAATTTAAGTGTTACCGAAAGAGATATTCAATATAAAATCATAATAACTCAAACATGTGAAATTAAAGTTAAAGTACTTACTCATATATGGGTAAAATTCATATTATTGTAACCATTTTTACCTATTCAAAAAAAATCACCTACTATTACAAGTTATCTTTTACATAAAATAAATTGTAACTTTACCAAAAAAAAAAAAAAAAAAATTGTAAACATTTGTAATATAAATTATTATAATGAAAACAATTTTAACAATGATCGATCTATTATAGAATTGATTATTATAATAAGGATGATAGTGGAAGTGAATATGTATTACAATTATTAAACTCATGGGTCACAAGATATCAATATCTAAACCCTAAAGGAATGATTGCATCTACTTAACATAATATGGTCAAATGATGGTTTATTGGTTATCCTTTCCTACTAACCCCATGTGCTTGAATTGAGCAATCTATTATACATCCATTTTATTTTCCTTGTTTGCTTATCCCTAATTTACTTTCTTCTTTATCTTGCATATATATTTTGGTAAAATATTGTTTATTCATCTTATCTTACCTTATTCCCCATTATTTCCCCTTCAAGGGTATTATATTTCCTCCCACTTCTTGTGATTTTGACTCATATATTATTTTAATAATGAATTTACCTTCTTATTTTTATGCTTTTATATTTTGGTTATCTATTGAATTCCTTCCTAGGTTTCACTAATGATTTATAAATATTTCTTATATCCTTTTCATTTATGTTAATTGAAAATTGTATTAAAAATATAATATTTTAATTTATAATTATTTTATGTTTATTATCTACATGAATCTATGTTACATATTATTTGTGATTTATAATTTAATTACTTAAAATTTAGAAATTTATGTTGTCATTTCCATCACCCTGACCTTTATTTGAAACTCATTTGTGAGACATTAAAATAATCAAAAGTAACCTCTCCCTCCACCCACATGTCAAATCCTAAAATGCTTTTAATAAGGCTAAATACATCTCTAACAATATAAAATGGTAGAGTCACAAGCTTCCACACAACTCCAAGTGTTATGGACTATTACACTATCTAATTTTTGTATGCATTAAACACATCCACACCATCCAAAGAATTCAAATTATAATTATAATTCCATGCCAAGTTCTTAGAATTTTAATTCTTATCCAAACTATAAAAGAATGGATTCCCCCTATCATGAATCCTAAAAACTAAGAACTTAATCATAAATTCCCCCACTAGTAAGTAAGTTGATTATGCATGTGGTTCCTCAATAGTGGTTGGGTTCTACAAACATACACAAGGATCAAACAATTGCACTCATTAGGATAAATTTGGAGTAGATCTTGTATGAACTCATTGGGCACAACCCAATATTGAAATGCATAAACAAGTTTTTGAAGCCTTCAATCATTGTGAGCATTGCATAAAATAAAACATTATGCCATATAGGTATTCTTTACTTTTTCCCTTTACAAATTGAAGAGAACCTAGCAATGCATATGCATAACATGAGAAACATGAATCCTGCCACATTAAAAGTTTGTGCCACATCTAAAAACTTGTTACCAACATTACAACTATCCCATTGTGGCATATAGACATTCTTTAATTTTTCCCTTCATAAATATAAGAGAGCTTAGAAGTGCATATGACAAACATGTGAGTCATGAATACTTCCACTCTAAATATTAATAACACATCTCAAAACTTGATTGTAATGTTACAAATGTCCCTTTTCATGGATTCACCTTGAATTTACACAAGCACAGAAGTTTCTAGGTGGACACAAGATGGAAGACACAAGTCCTAGGCACATTTGGTGTATGTTACACAAACAAAACTCTAATGCATTCAAGCCTCTTTAATGATCACACAAACCCATCCTTAGTGGAATAATACCTCACATATGAGAAATTAGATGGTGATCTATCACTTTCTTTGAAAATTGGACCAAATCAACATCGTTGTACAAGGTCTATTTTGAATGGTTGAGGAGGACAATATGATGGCAATTTGATTATGGGAAGGCTCCATGATCATTGTGTAACTCAAATCAACTTTAAGATTCCATTTATAGGAAGACAATACAATGATTTTCCAAAGTATAAATTGTAACATATTTGTGTCTTTCCTTCAAACAACAGCTTCATGATGGGTTTGCTGAAATAATGTGCAAAAATTGACACTTTTCTTTTGAGATGTAGGCTTCTAATTAACAGAGCTGTGGGGTGGGCATCCCGGTGACTAGTGGTGGTGAAGTTCATGTAGGACTCATAATCATTCTCTTGTGAATCTAAGCAAATCAATAGGGGGTATATTAGAAGCCTGACAGATGTTTATGTTCTAGTGTTAAGGGTGGATGTGGCCACTTTCCTTTTTAGGAATATTGTAATTAAATATATATTGAAATATATTCTATATTTCACATTTAATATTAGCTATAATCTAATATCTAATATAGTATAATATAATATGATTTAATATTTAATATACATAATATCATGTAATATTTAAATATATCTATTATATATTAGCACACATCATAAAAAACATGGTTTGGGGTCTCCTTATTTCTCCAAGATGCTCGGGTTTTAACCCCTTATCACTCCTTTGTCTTTTATGGTCGGTGAATGCTTGTGGTTGAGGCCCCCTTTTTTTAGGAGGGGGGCTGACCACCTATCTTCACATTGTAATGTGAAGGCTTTTTAGTATAAACACATAACTAACCATATTTTTGGTGACATGTGTAGATGATTCAAGCTCAAGGCTAAAATGGAAGGGCAAGCTTGGTAGTTAGTCGAGAACTTGGTAACTTAACTCAGTCACTTTTGCTTTACATTTAACTTGGGTTCATTAACCCAGTGAAACACTTTTTCACTTCCTTGATCTTATTGACTTTGCCATTCCACCCTAGCTTCTTCTTGTTGACATAGTTACCATCGTCAAAATTGCAAATGATCCAAACATTTGTGATTTTTTTCTCAATCATCTATCAAGTTGATGAAACACGATGTGATATGGTTGACAAAAAATTATTTCCATAATGTACTTAATAATGATCTTTGCCAACAATCATCAGCGTTCTAATTCTAAATATTTGGGTGTAATGTGTCATATAGATTTCATTATATATTGTATATGTGTCTATTGGGATTTGAGATGGCATTTATGCATTTAAAAAAATATGCATATTTAAGGCAACGATTAAATTTATATGACTTGCATCGATTGGCAAATGGTATAGATCTCCCAAGATGGCAGGATATTTAATTGGATGTTTGTTATTATGAAAAATTGACAAGGACAACATGATCTAATTTAATTGTGACAAGGTTTCATGTTTGATGTGCAACTCAAGTCAACACTTCAATGCTAATTATATGAAAACAAGAAAATGAGATTCCAAACTCTATATTATAAATTATGTTCATCTATATGAATGATGCCCATTATAAAAAAATCCCAAAAAATTTAGAGTTTAACAAATTTGTATGACTCACTAACAACATCCAAAAAATAAATAAATAAAATATTAAAAAAAGGGAAAAAAAATAAATAAATAAATAAAAAAATTACACAAAATATTCCACTAAAAATATTTTGTACTTCATATAAAAATATTTCCAAACACTTTCCAAAACATGTTTCATGGATTATCTGCTCATCAATTGAAAGCTTCTTTTCACAACTTGAGAGCATGGGCTCCACTTGAATTCATCAATCTTCTCTCCGCAAAAGATGACTACTTTCCTCTGTCTGACGATTATTTTAAGAATTGAAAGCTACTTTTCACAACTTTAGAAAATGAAATTTGACACCAGTTACGAAACGAAGGGTGTCCCAACATTGATAAATCCTTCCCCTTAATCATGACGTCGCGTCCCGACTTATATTTTGAAGATGTCAATTTTATTGACAAATTTTACTGTCAAAAATTGTGTTGATAAATACAGCTCACTAGATTTTATAAGTTTTACTGGTTGCTACCCAATAAATAGGTAAAAATGAACTTTAAAACTGACATATTGTTGCACATTAACCAAACACTCCGCTTCCCCCATTTTAGTCATCACATATTTGTTAACCATGGTCACTCTTCGAAGTGTGGGAATTTTAATATCCCTTAGATTTTAATTTTAAGAGACTTATAAATTTATTTATTTTTAGGCCCTACTCAATTCCCCTCGTTGGCTTTTATTTTGAATTACTTAAGTTGAATAATATGTATTAATTAAATATTTTGTTTTTATTTTTTAAATTTATTTATTTATTTTAATTAAAAATATATATTTGATAATTATTTTTAATTTTTTAATTATAGGACAGTTTTATCGAAAATCTTTTTAAAAATATTTATAAAATTATTTTTTTAAGGTCATCCCAACATATTTAGGGTAACGAATAATGATGAGGATCAGGGTCTTGGCCTCCCATCACCCTTGGATGAAAAACCCACTTCTTATTCTCACCTCAACAATGTCTTAAATCTGTAATAACTGAGTAATTTTATTAATCTTATATTAATTTCAAGAATATAAAATTATTTACTAACATTGTTAAATGCATGAAGGTGGATGCTTCTTTAGCACCACTAACCTAAAAAAAATTGTTAGTAAGTAATTAAAAATGAATTTTATATGTACTACCAATAAAATCAAAAACTTTTAATAAAATTGATTACATCTACATTTGACAAGTCAACTTCCCATTGAATTTCAATTCAACGACCTACTAGGATCTACTTTACTCTTGAAAGTATCAAGAATAGCTTCATGGTTTGACTCATGAACATTCCATAGATTAATGTTTAATGGCTTCCCATGATATTTTAGCAATTAAATATTTGTTGTAAGAACCAAATCTGAATAGTGTAATATCTTACTATGTGTTTCAAAGTCTTCAAACAATCATACATGTGAATTTTTTAAAGGGTATCATCGAAGCCAAGTTTCAATGACTACTACAGACCCAGTGAAATAGTCAATGTTTTTTCCATGACTAGGGAAGTCATTTTTTTCTTTTCCTCTACATATTAACATAAGTATTAATTGGTTCTCTCTT
This sequence comes from Torreya grandis, assembly GCA_037957365.1. Lineage (NCBI taxonomy): Eukaryota > Viridiplantae > Streptophyta > Pinopsida > Cupressales > Taxaceae > Torreya > Torreya grandis. The sequence continues at coordinate 497,598 of JARHVA010004616.1, read as the reverse complement.
CATTTTCCTCATATGTAATAACTTTAAAAACATCATATGTATCAAAAAAAAAAAAATTAATGAACCTATCAAGATAGATAATGAAAATACATAATACATAATGATTAATCTTTTCCTTGATTGCACTAGATCAGATACATGGTCAAAGTCATGTGACAATGTCATGTATGTAAATTGTAATGCTTATTGACCCTCATATATGTCAATTAGAATTTGAAGTCTACAACTCTAGTCATCCACCCACTCTTGTGAGTCACACTCATTCCAAATAGAGTTCATGCATGTAAAATAGAAACATGCCACTTGTATATTGTATGAATAGTTTGTCAAACTGAATTTGAGCTACGAAATGAATGGAGCTCACTTTACTCAGTTATAATCGTATAATCTTCATATTTTTACAAGTCTTCTTCTCCATCAACCAAAAACGTCTTCGAACAATTGAATTTTCTTGAGCACCATGACTAATCTTCTCATTACACAATTCAATAAAAGTTTTTTCATCTGTTAAAACATCACCATATTTAAATTTCAAATCCTTTCTTGCAACGAATCTTTTTACACATGCTCTAGCATCATCATGCTCCCCTTTTCCATGGGCCAGATGTAGTGAAACTCCAAAGATGTTTTATGGTAGTGGTAATATGCATCCTACTCAATCAATAAAATATCTGTGCATTCTTGAATTATGATGTGAAATTATCTGACCAAGTATAATATTGAATGAACGTAATGTTTTTCTCAGTCAATTGTCCATAAAACATCTCAAAACACACTTGCACATACTTTGTATAATGTGATCAATCATCATTGATATAGAAATGGTACTCCTTTAATAATTTTTTATCATGCTTTGTAGTATCATGTACATGTATGCATGTTATATGCATGAATATAAAACCTTGTATTGAGTTGTAATACTCTAATTGAATTTTCATTTATGGTTTGAATGTGTAATTCTCATCAAAGTCGACTATTAAAATAATAGAATCAAGTGAAAATGTGTCCTTGCTTAACTTGAAATGTTCACTTGTGTGTGTGCCTTGCATAAATATAAAAAAAAATTCCCTAAATTTTACCATAAATTTTAAAATATCTATTTTGTAACAAACTCGCCCCTTTTAGATTTTTTGTCATATTTTACTTAATAAGTCATAGATTTGTATTTATTCAAACCAATTATTTCATGTCTAATTTCACTTGTACTCTCCTCACTGATACGATTTTTAAATTTTAATAATCCACTATAAATGTTATTATTTCCATCAAAACATACTTTGGGATAAAAGAATTATCCATCTAGTCTTTTCCAAAAAATGGTTAGAATAAATTCTTTGACTGATTTAGTAGACTTATATGCCACACTCTTACAAAATATTTTAGTCAGTATGCAAAGTACAACATATATGATGAAAAATATCATAGTGCATTGAAAATTTAACAAATTACCTACAACAAAAAGTGGCGCATGTGTGATTTATTTTTATATAAAATGGTTTGTTCATCTCAAACATCCTTGATTAATAGAAATTTATGGATATTTGTGTGGGTCATATCCAATAAAAGTTACAATGCATTTCACGATTATGAGAACCAACTTTCTTTTCACTACATCTCTTGTATCAAGTGAAACTCTTGTATTGTATTTAAAAAAATTGTACAATCAAATCTTTGAAAGCATCAACTATATCATTTTCTTTTCATTGAATTCTACTAGAGAATCCCCAGAGTTCAATGGTATTAGCATCATTAATTCTTTATCATCCTTCGATTAATTTCATTAATGCTTTTCTATTTATGTCTAGTTCTCGACTAGAAATCAATCATTTTTTCCATGATTGATCACTTATTATGCAAGTTATAATTTTATGTCAAGGAACGTTAGAATCTTTGTTGAGCAATTTCATGCCACAATATGGTATCCGTAATGTAGATTTTCAATAATTTCATTTTTGTCATCATCCTTGTTAGAATTTATTAGTCATAGGGTGTACATTATAGATCTCATCTTAATCAATATCATTGACAGAACAAATAAGTGACATTTTTTACTATCAAAATTTAATTTATCAAAGAAATTATCCCAATTTTTTTAAGCTAGTCTTCTTGAATGGCAATCAGACATTTTTTTATGCATTGGTTTCAATATGTTGTAATCAACTTAAATTAAGTACTTGTATTTTCTACGCACAATCCTTGGAGGTGTTTTTAATGGTAGAATTTATGGAGAGGGTGTTTCAAAATTGTTATGTTCATTCTAGTTTCTTCATTGTTAGTTTCATTGTTTAGTTATAGGATGACATTTTATTCATTATTACTTTCATCATTATGTGTTTTCATATAATTATCTTCATTGATAGGAGGCAAATCATCATGCATAGAATCATCAACAAAATCAAAAACCTTATACTTTAAATGTGGACTTGTAATATAATTTAGACTTTCTATTTAAATATACATCTTCATTATTCAATTCATTATTGTCAATTTCATCATTATCTACGACATTTGGCTCAATAGAAATAATGTATGTACTTTGTATTGAGTGAGATTATTGCATTCATACCTTTTTTTTTTCTCTCAATTCTTCTAATTAGTCCAATGTTTCATGATTTAACTTCTTGCTTTTATTTGAACAAACTCCATCACCCTTGACTAGATAAGAAGAATTTGATTCCTTTTGATGGTGTGGACCCAAAGAACAATTTTATTCCTTTTGATGGTGGGAGACTCAAAGAAAATTTTGATTCCTCGTCTTTGTTGTGGAAAACATAAAAAGGTGTAGAGAATGCATGTGGGGCCAAAATTCTCGAAATACCCTAAAAATAAACATTGGACAAAGGCTTGTTGTCTATTGAGACGATACCGCGTACACATTATATAAATTATGTTTGTGTGACCATATATCATATTGTTAAGATATATGATTATAGTACATGATGCAAACCTATGTTATATTATTATGTTATATGATTATGTGATGTAATCCAAACTATGCAATATTATTATGTCAAGAAATCCTATACAAGTACCTCCATATTTGCATTTGTGATACAATTCTAGGGTGACTGATTTACCCATATGTTGCATCTTGTACAATTGATTGATCCATAAGTTAGGTTCATGGGGATTAATTTAGCACAAATCACATGTTAAATTGTACCAATTAACTATTTGGATTAATTCATGATTAATTCATGCCCAAATCATGTATCTAATTGCATCAATAGACTAATTAGATCAATTCTTATCTAATTTAGTCCCAAATCAAGCCTTGATCTTGTCTAGTTAGGTTGAAGGGGCTCAAATTGACCCCAATTTCTGTTTTGAATGAAATGGTGGACTTTATGATTTATTTTGTTATGATATTGAAGTCAATTTACTCGTGAAATACTTCCATATAGTCAAAAATAAGTTCACAAGGTTCAATTTCATTCAAATTACATCAATCATTGTAACAATGGACTAATTATGTAAATATGTTGGGAAACTTGAGCTAATTTAGCCCCTTGAATCACATCGAAGACTCATATAAAACAAGATAATTATGATTCACAAAGTTAATTATTTTCATAGCTTAGTTTTTATAGGATTTGAGTTTATGTTTTTATTAATGGTAAAAGAGGGTTTTGAAAAGGGACCTTACCTGGTACCAAAAAAACCTAGACAATGCATCCAAAAGGAATAACAAATAAAAGAAAATCAAAAGTTGTCAAAGACAACAAACAAATAGCTACAGCAAATCTAGGACTAATTAACAAAGAAATCAAACAAAACTACAACCCATGATACATATTTTATATTTGAGATCTAATGGTCATTTTCAAAAGATCTATTTCTTTCTTACCTTTAGTTCTCTTTTTGTTCACATAAATGTCCAATCTCCACCTCTCTAAGAGGTCGGTAAAATTGGAGTAGAAAAATCAAGTTAATCATAAGACAATCCTTCTTTTTTTGAAATGGTTGATTGGATTTTCTTTGGAGGGGCATGAGCCATCAAATAGTCGTTAGCATTCAATATGAAACTTCCTAAGTGAGGTTTCCTCCCTTGCTCTATTGTATACTTTGATCCATTTGCATTTCCAAAACCATAATAAGGGAAGTGCAATTTTCTTCTCTATTAGCTAGAGCTTGTACAATAAAATGTTCACAGCGATTTCCTTCCACCAATTATTTTTCTTCTTAAGTTTCAAGGAAGTACAATCGTTTACCAAATGGACAGTTTGGAAGCATCGCCGACCTCTGAAGGGAATCCCTTCATAGTCTAATGATTGTATCTAGGTTCTGTTCTTGACTTTCTATTCTATTTGTGCAGGGAAATCTTTAGTGATATCAACATTAACTAAAATACGGGCATATGTTGAATGAATCCCTTCTAGGGATTTCGGGATCAACCACCCAAAATTCTCCAATGCATTCAGCAATGGTAGCTAATACAGAACGCTCCCAAAATTGAAGAGATAGATTGGGAAGACTAATCCAAAGAGGGTTTAAATTGGAATTTTCAGTATAGGGATAGCTGAGCCTTAAGCAAATGATGTCTCTGTTCCCATCAAAGTTCATCACTAAAAACTCCCTGTTTATCTTCAGCATTATCAAAAATCACAATGAATATGCCCTTTGCACACAGATGGATTTGAATCTTACCTGTGACCATATCCTGCCATTCTTTCAAAATCCATTCATGGAGTTGGGGCAGACTCGGCCAAAATCCTGTGAAACGACATATCATGCCAAATGCAGACAAGTGTTCTTCATTGTTCTCAATGGCTGTTAGTTCTTATTCTGCAAAAACAAGAGTGGGAAAAAAATTATCAGGGGCTAAAGCTTACCGCAACATATTCTTGTTCCTGAAAACAACGTCGACGAAAGAGGGGCGCGTTCCATTTTTTAGCAGGGCCTCCCCTGATTTGTCTCCAATCATCGTCACTGAGCTTGGGTTAGTAAGCTTCCCGTCAGCTCCTACTGTTAATGCAGACCTTGTAAGCGCCCCTGCATCACCCACAAGAGAACAAATCACCGCCACTACATCCAAATCAAGATTTGGAGAAGTAGATTTCAGGACCTTCAACGACCGTCCAGATCCATCCAACGCATAAGTTGCTGCCATACCAGACTCCACTGCCACTAGATCACGATAAGGCAGGATCATTTCAACGGAACGCCGGTGCAGGATTTCCAAAGAGAATACATTTGTAGCTAAAATATTATCGGAAGGCTGGGTCTGAGTCGCCCCTGTAGCAGATCTGTCACAGCCTTCTATAATTTTTTCTTCCAGATCCAAACCAGTCGTCACCGCTACTTGATAATTCCTTGACGGGGTACCCAAATTCATTTCCTAACAGCTGCCTGACGAACCAACCATTGTCTTGTTGACATTCTCTCCTGCAGCCGACAAAGTCCAAGGAGGCACCCCTACATCCATCGCCGTCGCCGAACCAGATGCCTCCGCCAAATGATTTCCATAGCGATTAGGGTTCGATGTTGGTATTTCCTTTTCCATAGAGATTAGGGCGAAGAAAAGCCAAAATTACCAATCCGCTATTCATGGGCCAATCAATTTTTATAATAGGGCAGAGGGACTAATAATGAGATGTTATTTAATAGTTGTGCTTGGACGTGTGAACGAAAAGACCAATTTCAAAAATAAGGGTAGTATAGATGTAAAAGTATTTTGTGTTGACTATATGAGTTGGTATGACATTTATTATCATTATAAATTATTTTAAAAAAATTTTAAAAAAAATTAATAAAATAAAAAATTTAGTAAATGTATCTCAAGAATTGAAACAAACAAATGTGAGTGTAACAAATGTGAGTTTTTAAAAGAAGTGTAATGAGATACATAAGAAAAATAAATAAAAAAGTTGAAAGGATAATTTAGATGTAAGTTCGAATAAAAAATGGTTATATGTATTTAAAATTCCACTACTAAATCGTATAGTTATGAAGATCTCTCTCAAAATAAGTTAAACATGTAGATCGATGATATAATATTATAATGGCTATACAGTTGTGATTACTTTTTTTGAAGCAACATTATACTAGAAACTTAAATGTTTTCAATTGACAATGTTCCTTCTACCTACAAGAATAGAGGGTTCCAAGTAAATGCAAATTTAAGTTAATACCAAAAATATAAAATCTTTGCCACAAAATCAAGAGCAATAATTTCATATAAGGACCATTTCCATTGAAGTTTATACAATGAATTATTTAATTCTAGGGGCCATGATTTTAATGTTTTTAGGTTCAGTGAAGCCTTCAATGCACAAAAAAATATATTTGGAAAATTTATGTAAGTATTTAGTCCAAGTTTGAAAATCATAAGAATGAAGAGCATGCAATGGTGCACCCAATAAATTACGATGAAGGCGCCCATGCTATTATGTCCTTAATGCCTAAGGTCAAGGACTTAACAACTTAACATCTCATACATGTGCTTTGTTTTTATGTGTGCACTTTAACAAGGCACCTACACCTTTCATGGGTCTATGGCAACTGCCTTAGCTAGACCATGTGATTAAGTTGCATAGAAAATATAGTAATATTTATTTGTAAAGCATAAATGAGCTACAATCACTATTGTAGCTAGATCACATGGTTAAGATTCCCAACATTGTAATATTTATTCATAACTTGCAAATTATAAATTTTAAAGTGTAATGACTACCAAGGGAAAATATATTTAATTAATAAATGTGGCCAAGAATAAAATGTTGAGATGTATAATTTTTTTACGAACATCCAAGATTACCTTAAGTTTTATATTAAAGTGATACTCCTAAACTCCCCTCCTTGTTGAGAGGATAGATATCTTACTATTTGAAAATAAATTATGAGAATGTCTAGGCTCACATCACATAGATAAAATGTTCAAGCTAAGCTAGAATAGAAAGAAAGCCTCTAGAACATATGTCCATCTATATTAATTCCACATAAGCTTATGAATGTAGAGACAAAATTCAGGTTGTTAATGATGTATTTCATCAATTATAATGTTGAGAATGCATTGTTAGGGATTTTCATTCTTTCATGCTTAAAACCAACTAAAAAGTGATAAAACCCTCATAATTTTGACTCTCTTTAAAATATGTGATAAGAAGTCACCCATGCATTAGAGGCTTCACAATACAAATATGTCCCATAAAAAATATTTTCTAATCCTCGCCATAATGCATGATATTAAGCAAATAATATTTGACAAAATTTCTACAATTTAGTGAAAACATGCATATTTGATTGGGAAAGTACATTAATTTTAAAAAATAATTACGTGATTAAACTCTAAAGAGATCTATCATAATTGTAGATGTGAAAATATAAGGATGCAATTGTTATAAAAAAACTATAGATGTGAGCCCCTCAAAATAATATTAAAAAGTGAAATAAATAATGTGATGCATGACATGAAGCGATGTCACAAATTGATTAAAATAATATCTAAATTAATTAGGCATCTAGAGTAAGCTTATAAATCATGCCTAACACTAACTTGTCTTATTGCCTAATGCCATTTCACTTCATAATTGAGTTTCCTTAAATGGTAAGGCTATTTAATTTCATTTAATTTAGTTTAATTTAGATATAAATGTCCATAAGAGGCCACAGATTCATTTAAGGTCGATGAGACTAAATAACATAATATATAATCCAATATAATAAGGGAGTACAAAAATCATCTTCAAAAGAGAAACAAAATTAATGAGAAACAATGATTCTACTACTTAAGGGTCCTATATCTTCAAACTAGTCAAATGTGTGATGCCTTACAGATCTGTCATAAGTTATTTGGGCATGTTGTCTCTTGATATTCCTTAGGTATATTACTTATAAATAATAACTAGTATTCCTGGATGTATTTGTGTGTGAAGACATCAATTTGAGTGTTCTTTGTCAAAGTTGAAGTGTTTCATGAATAAACAAGGCTAAAAATTTCTGGTCCTCATACTAAATGAAGCTCCTTAAGGATCCATGGGAATATCTAAAAAGATAGTGGTATTTTCCAAAAATCTCATAGTATATGAGTACTTGAATATAAAATGCTCTTCACTTTCAAGTTCTAGAAATTATAATTGGCATGTATGTACACCTTGGGGGAGGTTATGATCATATTATATTCGGAGTTGATGATGGCAAACATGAAACTAAGATAAGGGATCCTTAGAAATGATGGAAATGCCCTTATCATGTAAATAGGAATTTGATTTAGATCCTCATGAAAGTAGAGATAAAATTGGAAATAATAGAAAAGTTTTGATTTTAAAGGATCTTTGGGATTAAATGATAACTCTTGCATACTCACAAGATTTGCAGCCTTGTTTGGTGAGTTGTATGAAATATTTAAGTGCTAAGAATGGATACCTATTATAACCAGAGAAAGAATCTACCATACATTGAAGCCTATGCAACATAGTGATAAAATTGAAAATTAAGGAGTTAAGGAGGCTACATAGCTTGAACTCTGTAAGATTAATTAAGTGAAGAAAGGTTATTTTGGATTAAATTTTCTTTGATAATATGGAGATGAAAACTCTTTCCAAATGTTTGAAATCATTTTGTCCCAAGAATAGGCCCTATACCTCATAACCATACAAGAATGTGGGAGTAAATAATGTATGGAAAAGTTGAATCTTTGTCCAGATATCTTGAAATTGGAGGTTAAAACAATGTCTTTCTAAGGATGTCAAAGCTACATATCCTTTGTTGAGTCTTGCCTTTATTTTGGTTACAAGGCTAAAATGGAGTCTAGAGAAAACCACACCCAAGTAAGTGTAAGAGTGTGGCACCTTGAGCCCACGTTGAATGCCATGATTTTTTATTTTCAATATTTACTTCAAAACCATTCTTATCACAAAAATTGGTCAAAGTATGAAGTTGACTTTCAAGACTTGTAATTAAGTGAGAAATCAAAACAATGTCAATTGTAAATAATATAATATAAAAGTAAATCACAAATAAGCTACAACCAATCATTCAACCCAAATTTGTAGAGATAGGGTCCTCCAATTCCTCAATGTAGAGCCCCAAAGGAAAAGGTGAGAGTGGACAACCTTGTTTCACACATGGTACTATGGATGTTATATGTAATTTCCATTTTAGTATGAAAATTCCACAAAAATGTCTCATATCAAGTCATTACCAGGGTAATTATCAAATCAAAAAAGATGCAAGTATTTTAGTATTTGAATCAAAATATGCCTTGGTACTCTATCAAATGCCTTACATTAGTATATAAAAAAATAATATAACTTTGTTTGTTAACATGCGTTTCCTTGATTATGGAGGCAAGAGTGAATATGTGATCACTTTTTTGGTTATTCCTCTTAAATCCTACTTCACCTTTTGCATGAAGCCAATGTATGCCCTATCATGATGATACGGTAGTTCCCTGGTTGAAGACGATCTCCAACTATGAAGATGGGATGAATAATATGGGATGTCTAATTTGGGGGAATGACATGAGGACCAATATAATAAAAAAAATTAGCAATATGGATGGAAAAAATGGTTAGGCTATAATGGCAGAATTCAACATTTAAATTTTTCACATCTTGGACTTAAGTTTAAAATGACATTAAGGACCATCTTATCATTAAATAAATGACAATTATGTGGTATAGGATTCACTTGGATGGGGGGTTTATTAAGGGCATCATAGAGAGAGGTAGCATACATATACCATGTAAGGGATTGGTAATGACATAAAGGGTTTTTAGGGGAAAATGATCTCTAGAATGGCTTGAGATTGGATCAAATTTGGTGTAGGATAGCTCTTTGTTTCTTATATAAGTACTGTCACTTTTATTCCTAAGAATAGTTCAATATAATTTTTGGATGAGCTTGGCTTTAGAGGGGGTTTGGGTCATAATGAACTTAGTTAACATGTGAATATTTTTTTAAACCACATCATACCAAGCATTTTTAGGGCAATGACCATGGGAATTATGGGCTTTGGTAATATGAATGGAGTGAGGGAAAGCATTAAGGGCTGCAATCACAATTCTTTGGGATAACTTATTAGCTCTCTGAACTAAGTCTAAAGTATCATAAATATTCATGAGGTTGGTTTTAATAATATTCGTGTAGCTCTCATCATATGCATGGTTAAAATGAATAGTATTATGTTGGTGAGAGAGTCGAATGGAAGAAGGTGTACTAGGTTTGGCAAGTGGTGTATGAAAAGAGAGAACAACATGAGTAGTGAGAGGTGGGGGACAAGTTGAAACCTAAAGATCATTTATGCTCAAAGAAAAATATTTTCAATATATAACATAGTCCACTACATTGGCTTCACTAGGATGAGGAAACATGCAAATTCTCTAGATTTAGGGAAGTGTTATGTAGTATTTAGAATAATAAGGTCATGATATTTACCCAACATGATTAGGTGCCACCCATAAACATTCACGATATATTCTATATAATATCGTTGGAGACCTAATTCATGATGGTCAACTTTAGAAATCATCAACGGGTCATTTTGAAGATCATGGCTAGCACATTGTAGTTGTCCAATCTAAGAATCATAATCACCAAAAATAAGTACATCACTAATAGTAGAATACTTTATAATCTTTGGTTGTGAGTCTACAAAAGGAAATTAACCCTCAAGATTTAAAATATCCTTTGATTGTTATAAGAGAAAGTAACAAGCAACAATGAAAAACTTTTGTAAAGGAGGTATTCTTTCAAGTGATATCCATAGAAATATTGCATATTTGTCAGATCCTTCAAGTTGGATAGAAGATTGGGGTCCATCTCTATAAAGGCAAGCTACTCCACTAGAGATTTTTGTTCCATGTTAGAGCTTAGGTCTATGTACAACAATCCATGAGTATCATGTATATGAGGGGAGTGACTTCTCCTTAATTTCATGGGTTCCATGAGAAAAATGATATCTGAGTGAAAAAAAGCAAAAGAGAGAGAACCACCATAATTCCAAACTGTAATTGTAATTAATGTTGTGGACTGAGGCTCTAAACTCCAATGTCATGTAGATATGGGCCAAAGTTTAGTCCACCAATTAGGAAAAGAATCCTTGATCCAATATCTACTTGTTTTATAGCTTCCAACACATTCTTTATACTTTATTTGACCTTTTCTAATTATCGTCAAATCTAAATGAGTAGTCATGGTGAAGCCTTATTTGTCGAAGTGTAAATAAGAAAAAGATTGAAAATAAATAAAAATGACTTACAATATAAGTTTTGCATCCCAAACAATTATGATGATGTGGATAGTCTCTTACCATGTTAATAATAGTCACAACAAGACAAACCTTCCCATGGACACAAACAACCCCTCCACTTGGCATGTCTAAATCAAAACCACTCCCTTACAACTAATAGTTTCCCCAAAGGTGCAAGTTACACTGGAAGGGATGGTGTAGTTTTTGCTTTTAGTAAAGTAGGATTTTTTAAAGAGAATGAATGTAAACTGGTAAATATACTTCAATCAAAATCTATGATCACTAACCCTATCTCACCTGATATGTAGGATGTGATGTACCACATATATTAATTCAATATAGACATTTAAACCTCAATGTCTTGTCTCAACGTCAATGACATTACATCGTTCATTCGAGCTACACATCAAATGTGGAGCTCTATTGCACTTAAATTTGATCTCATGGCATTCTCAGCCACCCTTGACAATAAAAAATGTCCATTCAAAGATGTTGGCATGTTACAAGCTACAGATCCCTTTGTAATGGGCAATGGTCATATAAATCCAAAAGTTGCCCTAAATTTGGGTCTGGTGTTGGATATGGGCCCCTTGGTGTATGATATCATCAGAAATACCTCAACATTGTCCCTTGGTGAAGTATATTATTATTATTATTATTATTATTATTATTATTATTATTATTATTATTATTATTATTATTATTATTATTATTATTATTATTATTAATATTTAATGATATGATATATAGAAATACTATAATATGAAACATATTTTGAGGTAATTCAAAAATATTTGAATTGAAAACCTTACTCATGTCGCTAAAATAACCCTTTTACTAAATTGAATTCATACAACAAAACCTTATTTAATTTCACATCAAGACAACATCTCATATTTTCTTTGTAACTTGAGGGCTAGGTAAAGCCACAAGAATATGTAAATAAAACTACAATTTTTCTGTGCTCTACTACTTTTCATTTTCTTTAATCTCAACCCTGTCACTCACCTAAAACCATTTTTACAAATAATGATCCCTTTTTTAAAATTCCACGGCTCTCATGAGTTCAACAAACATGATAGTGTATCCTATAGAGGATCAAATGCAAGATGGAATTCAGATTTAGGATCTACACATTTTATTGCATGTTGTGAATAATATCTTTCATGTAATGTGCACAACACTAATTTCAATTTCTTAACAATAGAAAATGTGAGAATAATTGATATACCTATTATCTTTTTCATTTAGTCCAAAATAGAAATTTGAATTATCACAAGTAACATGCTTGTCTTTGTTATTCTTTCAAATTCCTTGTGCTGCTAAAATATAGACCATCCTATAGGAAGACCCACTACTACATTTGAGGCCACACATTTATTTTATTCTCTTGTTGATTTGTTAACATTAGCCTTGGCAACTTCCATTTTGCCATACTTTATATTTAAATAATTTCATAGTATGTGGACAATGAGCCAAAGTTTTGCTATTTCTTATTAGTTGAGTGTTAGAATTATCATTTATGTTTGTTTGTTATTGTTTTGTAGACTATGATGGCTGAGTTTTAGTAAATACATCAAAATTTACTAGGCTTGCTTGCTATGAAATGTTTATACCGATCATTTTACACATAAGTATTGTAGTTAATGTAATACAATCCCCTCAAGCATTCATTTGGTATGACCTTTAACTAATTTTTTACTAGGTTTTATCAAATATTTTTGAATTAATAAGTTGTGAATGATGACCAATACATACATATGTATGTATGTATGTATGTATGTATGTATGTATGTATGTATGTATGTATGTATGTATTGCTTAGTTTTGTAAAGAGAAAGAATGTAACTCAGTAATTATACCTCATTTGAAATCTATGACCACTATATTTGTGTCATTTTTTGTGCATGAAACATTGATTATTCATTTTACATTATGAAGGGTGGATGAGGACATCATTAAAGATAGTTTGTTTGCATTAAGGCTCCATGTAAACAATTCACCTTCAAGTCTCTCACCTAAAATGACCTATTATGGCCTCTCACTATCATATCCCAACTCACCTTCAAATATTTCATTGCTTACATTTAAACAATTTAATGCCAAATTCAAGAATATTTTTATACACCTTGTAACTTGCACTCAATGTTAGAGCCTATCCCAAATTGACCCAATTATCCAAAGAATTCTCATATAATATTGTACCTTGTAAAACACCCACATGTTTAATGAGGAGTGGGTTGTACATCAATCCAAAAACCATTTTTTAGAACCTACAAACCAAGGATCTTGTGTGTTCCTTTATATAATGTGATAATGCGCTATGCAAGGAAGAGACATTGTGTTTACCAAAGAGTTTTGAGCCATGACAAAGTGGTAGGGACATTTTCTTTTTAATATTTACTTGTTTTGTGTGACCTTTCCCTTTCTTTAGTATGTATGAAAGAGTATTTCATGTTATATCGGACACCATAGGGCCCATATCACACACCATATCCATATTTAGGGCCACTATTAAATTTACATAACTTACACACATTGAAAAGGGGTATGTATCTTGCAAGCTAGAAACACATTTGATTCATTATTTTTGATAAGGGCCCCTTTGTGTATGATAGTATTGGAAATACCTTGTCATTTCAACTCATCATCGTTGTTCATCTCAGCTTGAAATCTTTCATTATTTGCTTGTTTTGTATGGTTTTGCCCTTTCTTCAGTGTTTTTGTATGTATGTAACCAAGATGTAATTGTTCATGTTTCACACGAGATATTGAGTCTTGATGCAATCAAAACAATCTTGTGATATCCTCATCCACCCTTGATAATAGAAAATAAACAATCAAAGATGTCACCACCTTATTTTTCTATAATTGACATGTATAAATATGCATTCTTATTACATTGATGTGCCAATTTGACATTTAACATAGTTACATGTGTAGGTTTAACTTATATGGGATAAAGGTAATCCATATGTCTCTACATAACACAAAAATATTATTGTCTTCCAAATAGTAATGTGTTCATTGATGTTAATATTATATTGCATTATTTATATATAATATTATATTGTTATATTATCCACCTAGTGTACAATATCACCTAAAATATATTATTTTAAATTTGTCCATGTTTCCAATATGTTTTAGTTGGATTCTTTAAAACCTTGATGCAATTTCTCTAGGTGTCAATATATTGGCAACACAGACAAACATAGGTTACAATATAGACTTTTGAACCTCAATATTTTCTCTCCATATCAGTTATATTAATCACACATTAGACATGGAGCCTTCTTGCAATTAAATCAGCCTCATCATGTCCTCATCGACACTTGACAATGGCAAACACCCAATCAAAGAACTTATAGCCCTATACGTTGTGTACCCCTTTGCAATGGGTGCAAGTCATGTAAATTCACTCATTGCCTTGCATTTGGGTGTGGTGTAGGATATTATTTGTCCTCACCATCACCAATTGTGTCACCTCATTGTACATCACATTAGCACATCGTAACAAGGAACACACAACCTCATTTCTGCTATCACCTCTATAACAAATATAAAAATTATTTTTCTTAACATTTCATGCTCAAAAGGTGAGATGGGGCCGGTGGTGATGGGTTTCAAGTGAGATAATAATACCAACTTATGCTCATTTCAGTTCATGAAAAATTTTATTTGCATTTGTAGGTGTAAATTATATTAGATAAATGAGCTTCATATGTCACTGTAGAGAGAGATTCTTGTCTTCCAAACACTAATGTGTTCATCAATACTAATATTATACTATATTATTATATTATATATAATATTATATTTTTATATAGGGCCCTTGTTGTACAATATCACCTAAAATACCTTGTCAATACCCCTCACCATCACCTCAAAATATTTCACTATTTTCATGTTTTGTATAGCCTAATTATTTATTCTAAGAGTCCAAGTATGGAATTTATGTATGTTTTTAAGCTAGATATTATTGCTATATCTTTCAATATATTAGCAACATGGATAAATGCAAACTAAAAGATAGACATGTGGACCTTAATGTATTGTCCCTATATCAATTACAATGCAATGCCGATTCAAGCTAAACATCAAATGTAAGTTTGTACCACAATCAAATAACCTCTCATGAGGTCCTCATCCACCATTGACAATAGAAAGTCGCAAATGAAAGATGTCACCACCTTATAATTTGTAGACCTCATAATATTATATATAATTTAAAAATATAATATAATAATATAATAATATTAATGGAAATTATTAGAATATATTATTTTTTATTATACATATTAATATTAACAATATAATATAATATATTAATATTATGAATATATTATATTAATTTTATAATATAATATTTGATTATAGTATACTAATATTAAATTTATTATTGCTTTATGGAACTTCTTATAAAAGAAATCATGTGACAAGAGGTTGTGTGTCACACGTAGGACCAGAGTCAACAGTGTGATGACATGTTGTAGGTTCAGATAGTTGTGCTCTTTTGTGTGTCTGCTGTGTGGAAGGTTAACAAAAATAGATTAAAAAAATATCATTAAAAGAATCCAAGAAAGATGAAGAAAGTCTTGTTACCATATTTGATGCCTTGCTTTACAATGCAATGAATAACATGAGAGACAGAATCAACAAGGGCACTATCTCCATCAATGGTAGGATTGTTAATGGTATTTTTCATACCATGCTTACAGTTCAAACTAGATATGCACACAATTTGAGGATAGCGTGTGGTATATGAAAAACCATCTGGGATCAGATGGATAAGCCTTTGATCAATAAACCAAATAGCAAGAGGAGATGATAGAATACACCTAGAAGGAGCTGGACGGGGAAGATCATGCCCCATGTGTGCATCATGATGTAAAGAATTAGGTAAAGTATATAGTTTGTAGACCGTACTTTGAAGAAGGATAGAAAAAAAGAAATTGATGTGTTTTGTCCACAAATTGGCTAAATTGAGCGGTATGTTCTTGAAAATTGCAATAGTTACGAGGATTATATTGGTTCCATTTTTGTAGTGCACACGTTATAGTTATTGATAATTACAGTGGTTGTTTTATGGGGATGTATTTAACAACCTAAATGCATTTTCCAACTTTATGAATTGTACCTTTATTTTTTAGATGAATGAATTTTTCCTCCTTCAATTTTAATCAAATTTCTAGCCCAATTTGTGCCATATGCAAACTACAGCACATGAAAACATTCTCCAGGTTTACTTTGTCATTGGGGTGAACCGATTTTCATTGGTGAAGTTTGCATGTCAACTATTCAAATAGATTTTGATTATAAATTGCACGATGCAACTTAATTGCCACTTATGTTCATCGATTTACAACCACTAAATGCATGGAGCAGTTCAATTCCTCACCACCACAATATTTGTTTACCAATGTGACACCGATCATTTAATATCAAATCGTTGCCAATTAATCATAAAAATCTTTATTAAAAATAAGCAAACATTTACATTACCAATATGATATTGAAAATAACTAAACATTTAAAAAAATCAATATGATGTAAATAACATCTTAAATAAAAAATTTGTCTCATATAAAACGAATCTAAACCTCCCCTGACCCGACCCGACCCGACACACATCTTAAATAGAATTTTTGTCTCATATAAAACGAATCTAAACCTCCCCTGACCCGAACCGACCCGACCCGAAACAACTCCGGCCTAATTATGAAGATGTGGATAGTGTCTTTTACCACGTTAAGAGCACCCGCAACATGACAAACCTGCCCGTGGACACAAACGGCCCCTCCACTTAGCTTGTCTAAAGCGAAACCCCAATTTGCCGAGACGATCCTAACGACTTCATTAACTCATTTGACCTGTTGCCCTAACAATCGACGTCGTGTACAATCTTCATCTCTTAATACGAGTCTATATCTGTCTTACAAATATTTCATGATAGCATAAATGTCACTGTTACAAGCAAGATATGTATCCTTTTCAAGAGCAGCAGGTTAAGAAACGTAAGTTTCATAATCACAAGATCTCGCCATCTTCATAGATCAGGAGTCAAATCCAGTTTGTGGCTTCCCTGTCAAAATTTGGCATTGGAACGTATCAACAACAATTTCATTCTACCCAGAACGGCGTTTCACTTGACTAATAATATTTCTGTATTCACAAAATTTCTGTGGTACAGATCTAGGTAATGCGCAGTACACAGGTAGTTCAAGTCTTGTGTAAACGTGTCAGTGATCTTCGGAAGGTTTCAGTATCACGTCGCTACTTTAAAGAAGAATTATTCAATTTTAGATCGATTTCATCCTCTCGGATTTTTCCACCCAGCAGTCCAACTGTGTCATGTTTTCTTACCGTTGGAGAAGTTCGTCTTATTGGACCGTTGCACTCTGTTCCACCAGCTCCCAATCTAGACGTTTCAACTAACCTCTGCAATTCTGACAACGTTATCTTTCTTCTCAATCGCCTTGGACCCTATGTTCGAGATTTAGGTAACTTTCTTGAGCCGTGGGCCAATTCTCGGCACACATTTCTATATCTAACATTCATTTTAGCGAATCAATCTACACGGCTTCTCTCATTTGTTCTGTTCTTAATCCTCACAAACATAGTGTCCTCTTGTTCGACTTCCTCATTCTATGTACGTAATGAACAGTATCTCAACCCAATCCTTTAATTCAGATTTCTCAAAAATTGCATTTGTTATTAATAACGGACAGGGTCTCTTCTCTTTACCCAATCAAACTATTAAATCAATTGGCGCTTTCAATTTTGGTACGTCCTTCTCTATAGATGGTTTCTTCTCAAACCAATTATCTTATGAAAATTCAGGGGCTAAAACCGGTTTCCTTTTTTGAAGTTGGACAAAGTTGGACGAGATGATTAGTAGTAGTTATGTTAAAAGTGCTAGTTACATTTCGGTTGTGACTTCTGTGTTGGTGAAGTGAAATTTTTAAAGTGAGTGTATATTAAAAAGAAAATATTTTTACAATTTATGAAAATTAGTGAAGTGTAATTAATAGAGACAGATCTAAAAAAAATTATATGGTTTTTCCAAAATATAAATTAGTAGTTATATTTGACTCGAAACTTATGATTATTGATCTCATTTCATTCTCTATTCACGCAATATTAAGAAACAATACTTGGATATTTCTAGGAGAAAATGAGTTAATATGTTCCTTCATACAACATGGTAATGAGTTGTGTTAAGAGGAGATACTTTTTTTCATAGCGACCTTGAGCAATGGAGAAGTACTGGGAAAAGTTAAAGGCATAGAAATTATAAAAATGGTGAAAGATTTGAAGATGAGGGTTAATGATGGTGAGGGGTAATAACAAGTATTTTAAAACATAGTTGATACACATGTAAAATTCAGTGACATGTCACATATGTCAATATAATTTGTAACTTCCACGAAACTGTTTTAGTAATCTAATATACAATTGAAACAAATGTAATATATATGAAAGCATGTCTCTTTGAATTTTTTTTGTCAACCACAGTGTCATGGAAAGCATATGTTCAAGAGTATTTCATTAGACAATGAAATTTGAAAAGTTTGTTCAAATCCTTTTTATGTAGGTTATGTGTGATTATGCCATGAGGGAGATGTCTATATTTTAATAAAGTGATGTATTTATTATTATAATATATAGATATATTAATATATAATATATATTATTAACATACATACATATGTATGTATGTTAATAATATATATTATAATAATATATATATGTTAATAATAGTGATTATGCCATGAGGGAGATGTCTATATTTTAATAAAGTGATGTATATATTATTATAATATATAGATATATTATTATATAATATATATTATTAACATATATATATACACACATATAATAATAATATTTTTTATATTAATATTAATAAAATACCTAATATTTTTAATATATTTTTAAATATTTCATAAAAGACAAACAAATCACGTTTATTTATTTAGTTAGCCACACAATCCACTATTTTTTTTACGTTTAATTCAAATTACCCTATGTCATACAAATTCTCTATAAAGGCTCATAATTATTGACACCGTTGTATAAAAAGGATCGTTGTATAAATAAATTGGTTCACTATACACTGAATATGCAAATTTGTTATTTTTCTCAGATCAATACAAATCACCATATACATGATCAATGTTATAAAAGGTAAGTCTTTTTATTATTGTTTTTCTAGTTTCTTTTTAATGTAACATTAAATTCATAACATACCACTATGGCATTATATATATATATATATATATATATATATATATATATATATATATATATATATATATATATATATATATATATATATATATATATATATATGAACTTAAAACCAAGCACACCGAATTAAAATAACACTAGTTATCTATTCAAGGCGTTGGATAAGCATGATCTAGACAAAGATCTTCCTTTTTTCCTTTTTACTTTATTCTTATCTTCTTATCTTCTTTTCCTTCTTTGTGTTGTGCCCCCCTTTTCATTCCTTTTTTTCCTCCTTAAGAGTATGGCATTTTTCCTTTTTAAGATTTCTTTTTTTTCATTTTTTCCATGATTTTTCAAAAAAAAATTATTTTTTTATTTCCTTTTGGAGTAGTATTAGGATGGATTACCTCCCGGGAAGGCCCAATGCTTCACCCTTGTGAGCATCACCTACATGTAATGAGTGATAAGTGGACCATTCATTTTCATGAGAGATGGGTTCGTGTGAACCACTACTCATAAAACATGAGTCAATAAATTTGACTCAAAAATTACATAGTTGAACCCTGATAGCAATATCATAATATAACTATAACTAACTAACTAACTAACTAACTAACTAACTAACTAACTAACTATATATATATATATATATATATATATATATATATATATATATATATATATATATATATATAGTTAGTTAGTTAGTTAGTTAGTTAGTTAGTTAGTTAGTTAGTTAGTTAGTTAGTTAGTTATAGTGATATTATGATATTGCTATCAGGGTTCAACTATGTAATTTTTAAGTCAAATTTATTGACCCATGTTTTTATGAGTAGTGGTTCACACGAACCCATCTCTCATGAGAATGAATGGTCCACTTAGCACTCATTGAATTTAGGTGATATTCACAGGGGTGAAGCATTGGGCCTTCCCGAGAGGTAATCCATCCCAATACTACTCCAAAAAGAAACAAAAACATAAATTTTTTCTAAAAAATCATGGAAAAAACAAAAAGAAAGAAATCTTAAAAAGGAAAAATGCCATACTCTTAAGGAGGAAAAAAGGAATGAAGAGGGGGGCACAACACAAAGAAGGAAAAGAAGATAAGAAAATAAGAATATAGTCAAAAGGAAAAATGAGGATCTTTGTCCAAATCATGCTTCTCCAACACCTTGAATAGATAGCTAGTATTATTTTAATTCGGTGTACTTGAATTTAAAGTTTATATATATATATATATATATATATATATATATATATATATAATTTACTTATTATAAAAATATGTTTTATATATATTATGCCATAGTGATATGTTATGAATTTAATGTTGCATTAGAAAGAAATTAGAAAAACAATAATAAAAAGACTTACCTTTTATAACATTGATCCTGTATATGGTGATTTGTATTGATATGGGAAAAATAACAAATTTGCATATTGAGTATATAGCAACCCAATTTATTTATACAACGGTGTCAATAATTATGAGCCTTTATAGAGAATTTGTATGGCATATGGTAATTTGAATTAAACGTGAAAAAAATTAGTGGATTGTGTGGCATCCTATGAAGATAGGATAGTGATTTAGTAATATACAATGATATCATACTTTATTTGGTGAATATCAAGTTGCAATGTAACATTCATAGTAGCATTGGAAAGTGATAGTGATCCTAACCAAGCATCACTGAGTAATTAGATACTTCATACACTCAATGTTGAGTATTTCTAAGTGATTTTCAGTATGTAGTGACATTACATACGTATTTAACTATACAATGATATAATATATGTTACCAATAAGTCGCAATGTTTATTTTTTATTATAGTTTATTGTATCTATTATGAAGTATATTATTGTCACCACATGCATGTTACTTGATTAAACAAGTACATATTACCATGATAGTTTATTATGCAAATTATATAAGATAGTGTAATTGTAACTGATATATTTATCAGTTGAGTATTATATATATATATATATATATATATATATATATATATATATATATATATATAATTTTATCATATATATTATAACAACAAACTACTAATCAAGACTTGTATATATATTTTATGGTGAATTATATTTATATATTTATATATTTATATATATATATATATATATATATATATATATATATATATATATATATATATATATAATGTTTAAAGGAATGGCGCCTAGGACCTCCAATTTAAGGAAAAAGTTTAGGGGTCACTATGTATATATGACCCTACCATATAAAATGTAAAGACTGAATATGGATGGTGAACTATGTTTATACATGCCAAAATAATATTATACAAGCAGAGAATTATATCTGAGTTGAAACATATAGCTATTTTGTTGTTCTTTTCTTTAACTAGCAATGACATTTACTAAATGCATATACTCCCTACCCTATTAATGGATTCTCAATTATGATTTATTGTTGTAATTAGTATACAACATTTGCATATGATTTTATAGTAATTGTTGGCATCGGTGTGGATAGTAAAGGGTTTAGATGGGTTTTATGGAGTGAGAATAGGAGGTATTATTAAGGATTTATTTAGGATTTCATAAGGTGTTTGTTGAATGTCAATCCACTTAATATTTATGTTTTTCTTGCCAATTCTTGTAAGGACTGAGCTATGTTGAATAAATCATGTAAGAATATTTTATAACATTTGGCAAGACCCTAGAACTTATATTCCCTTATATGGTGGTTGGTGTTTGTCCAATCATAAATCACTTGAACCTCAATATAACAGTTCATTATTATATTATCCGTAACTCAGCTACAACATTCTTCTTTTCTAGTATTCAACTTATTAATGCAGGTGTCATACTACATGACTTCATTTATCTAATGTTAAACCTATATCAGTAGATTGAGATGTGATTATATATTAGTGTACCACAACCATATGATGACTGTGCTTGAGAATGGACATAAATGGAAATGGATGTACATGGATATATCAAGATGAATAGTAATATATAGCTTATTAATAGGGATATCACTAATAATGATATAAACAGTAGTGATAATTAACATTATGTTGTAATGTTACATTGTCATCGTACTTCTAATTCACTAATGTTATATCTGGTATTGATATAAATATAAGAACTAAGTAAATATTAACACTAAAACTATATATATATATATATATATATATATATATATATATATATATATATATATATATATATATATATATATATATATATATATATATATACCTAAGTTGTGAGGAGGCTAAATCTATGTTTTGGCTATGTTTTGAACTTTGTGAAGAGATTATGTAATGTATCTAAAGCATAGTAGTTTTATATGAACAAGTCAATGATGTCGTAGCCATAACAATATATAAAGATAAAATACATAGACTATTTTATAATAAGAATAATTAAAGAAAACCTTGCGAACACCTTATATGGTGAGTTTGAACTAAAGGTTGATTTTTCTATTTTGAGAACTAACAATAAATAATGAGAGTGAAATATTGATATAGAAAGATCTATTGACTTTAGTACTCAATTTATGTCTTGATAAATCAAGGATGTAATGATTTTGAAAATTTGATAAAGACTGCAGAGTTATTAATGATTATTAGTATATATACATACAATGTTAAAAACTAGTGTATGATACATATTACCAGTATATTAATATGTACAAGTATTGAGAGATATATAACATATGTTAATGCATTGTGATGTATGCCTATAATTTATAATAGTATGCAGTTTAAACATAAAATATACTTGGTTGGTATAAACTGTACTTGCTTTCTTAATATTATAAAGCTTTTGATTCTTGAAATTATAAAATTAGTTGCTCATGATTGAGTAGTGAGCTTATGTACAATGAACAAAGATATTATGAGATGTCATAAAGTGTATTTTAATTTAAAAGTATAGTGTAAATGTATATTATACCTGGATAGTACAAACTATAATTATTATATCTAGATTCATTCATCTATTTGATGGACTAAATATATACAGGTTGGTTATTTTTATGATTATCATATTTTATGATAGCTAGTTAGGAAGTACTATATTATGTCTTCTTATGAAAACTAAAATATGCAGCCTAATATATATATATATATATATATATATATATATATATATATATATATATATATATATATATATATATATATATATATATATATATATATATACTCGATTAGTATAATTTGCAATTATTGGCTAATTAATTATGTAATAAATGATATGTGAAGATTCATTCATATGTTTGATAGATTTAATGAATGCATTTGATTATTCTTATGCTTATCATGTTTTATGATTTCTAGTAGGAAGTAATCTGTATGAATTTATTGATTATATTTATGTTAACTAAATTTTATATTATTGGTGTTGAGTAAGTAGTGAGATGGACTTCACTAGCTTAGTAACATCACAATGCTAGATGAAGGTAATATGATCAAGTGGTGGGTATAAAATTAATTGATCCTAAAGTTTAATAACTATTGAAAACTTGGGTCAAAGTAACGTTAGTGAGACATTGTCATTTCATATGTATGATTTATATGTTTATACAATATATTGTTAGAATGAGTTTCTTTATGGTACACTATATATATTTTTAAAATCATACAACACACGGGTACTAACTTGTCTCTCTAGATTCTTGCACCGTCATTATCTATAAATCCATGAAGAGAGTGTCATTTTTTGATGGAGAATTATGTAGAGATCAATAGTCTTTGGTTGGTGTAAAAAAGAGCTTAGACGATGCTCTCCCTCCCACAATAGTACTTACTTGGAGATGACACTTTAAGATGCTATAGATACTAAATTTTGTAAAATTTATGCTCCGTGGAGCCCCCCCCCCACACACACACACACACACACACACACACACACACACACACACACACATATTATTGAAGCATTATCATGATGAGTTGTAATTACTTATTTTACATTGATAGTAGTAGTTGCATGTTATACAAGTGATGGCTAGATATCTGCAATTACCTTCTATATTTAGTTATGATGTGTTTCTTATAATGATAGTGATTAGTGATGAATAAGGTCACCTATTTATTTTATAGTTATCATATTTATAGTATTTTATATAGAATATTAATTAAATTTTCATGGTGTAATCTAATAGAAAATATTTTGATTAAAAAAATTTATCACATTTCTCGAATCAACCCCAGTGGTGTTGTTAAATGTGGTATCAGAGTTGTAGCTCGAACTCTAGGACATAATGAGTCCACTACCATTTTTGTACCCTTCTATTTACCAAAAAGGAGAATGGTAAAATCTAGAGTAGCTAGAGAGGTTCTTTCAAATGTTAATGATAGTAACCCTACATCTGATCCTAAGTGAGTTCACCACTGAGCAAGAAATAAAGTTAGATCAGATTCTTATAACTATGAATGAAATCATGATCAAATTTTAGCCTTGGAGCCGGAAGTTCATGGTTATGAACAAAAATAACACCATGATAAAATTGAAAGGCATTCCATTGAGTAGAAAAATCTCAGGATGTGAGAAAATAGGTAGTATTGTAGTAGTTAAGTGAAGTGTATTTTAGACTTGTAGTGCCTCAGTGCAGAATCATGCTACATAATTATTGGAGTCACACGATTTAGTATATCCTCATGTATGGCTTGATGACTATTATAGATAATATACATCCATGAAATGTTGTGTGGTACATTGAGTGTGTACTCTTAGAGGCAATCATACCCTCTTAGAGTTGTTAAAGGGTAAGTTTATCGAGAATCTCAATGGTGATGGTTGTAATAAATGTTTGGTAGGTATGTCCATAGCATAGTTCATGAGTCATAAACAAGAGATTCCTACCATATTTTTGATCATTTAAATAAAAAATCTCAAGAGTGATTACATCTTTACTTGGTAATCAAGTCACCTCTTCTATTTGTATTTTGTTTATGAATATTTAAAGAGCATGTGATGCTTCTCACTTATAGGTTTGATAAGTAGGTAGTGATTATGACAACTTGGGTTGTGATGTTTTTTTAATACCATGTGAGGGTATTTAATTTTTTTATTGTTGTGGCTTTTTAGAGTCATACTTAGTAGTGCTAATTAATCTAAAACATGTGAACTTTGACCACATGGAGTGGTGAACCTTGAAATTATATTGATTTTGGACTAATATTTATAAGTTGATTATGATTGATTCACCCTTGTTTAGATTGATATTATTCTCATATTGCTTAAAACATGTTGTTTTGATGAAACATTTATGTATCTTTCACTGAAAGTGAGTATGCAATAAGATGTGTAGAACGTCTTGTTAGTCTAAGGGTTGAGATAAGCTTATAACTTGTTGTGTAACTAGCTAAGAAAGTGGGAAGGCATTGCCTAATTTGTTCCTTTATAAGGTTATAAGGACGATGTGATCCTTGGAATTTATTTTTTATGTTAATCTTTACATTATTTATTCCTAATTATGACTATAATAGAGATGGATTAAGATATGAAATTTGATACTAGTTATGTAAGGCTAATGTCAACCTAATGCAATTATGGAATGTTGTATGATTTTAATTGTGATGGATATTGATACATCTTGAGTTATTTAGAGTGTATCATTGTACTCTAGGATCTGTGAGTATGGATTTGTGATTTATTGAACCATGTGCACATTATGGAGATCATCAAGTCATAGAGACCTAAGGAGACAAGTGATGAATTAGGAATGCAAGTAATAAAAGATGAGAATGAGTCCTAGTTAGTCTCACTTTGACTCGATAGTTACTGTGTTTCGATTTAACAAAGGGAGTTTATCTAATCTAGGGGTTGGAAAGTGGGATTTGTCAAATTAAATCATATAGCTATATGCATGTATATTGAGGAATATTTATTCCTTAATTTTATATACATTAAAAATGTATTATCTCTAGCTCCTATTAATCATCATACTTGTCAGGAGTTACGTGGAGTAGAGGCAATATTGATATGCCATACTTATCAAGAGTTAAGTGGAGTACTAATGGTATTGACTTATACACATAATTATTGCCAAGTCCCATAAACATTTTTTTTAAAATGATAAAAACACTCTCTAGGTTAGAGAGATGTGTAGAGGGGTTGGGAGGCTTTGTGGAGCTCTCCATGACCATTTGTTTTTGGTTGTTGTGATGATTTCATGTACTTATGGTTGAAGATTAAATTTAAAAAGTCAACAAAATTATCACTAAGATATGTAGGACCCTTCAAGGTATTAGAAGTGGTCATTTATGAAGCATATAGGCTTGCCATGCTAGTTCTAGACCTTGGTCGTCATGATAGAACCAATTAAGGTAAGTGACACTCAAAAATATTATTTTTATAATAGGGATATATCACAATATACGGTCTTATGGGACCAATAGTCTAAGAATAGTGCTACTTGAGAGGACTATGATGAGTTTTACAAGTAAATTCTATATTTATTTACTTGATTTGATATTTCTTACTATATTTTTTTTTTTTGCTGAATAATATTTTTAATTCAAAACCTATGTTTGAATAAGTGTAATCCAAGATGATGACTGATTTTAAGGAGAATGATGTTACATCCTGATTTTTTCACTAAACAAACTTACTTGATTAATAGTGGATATTTATAGTTGATAATTTTATTTATTTATTATTTGCCTAAGATATAAGTTATATGTTGTTATGAGACAACTGAATAATGATTTGAATACATGAATTTATTACTATAAGTTAGCTATAATGTATATTCTTTACATTGTGATCATGTTGACTTGTTATTTCACTATTATTTTATATATGCATTTCATAATGTTATGGACTAACCACCTACTCATCATGAGTTAGATGCAAGGGAGATTCATCCTTTAAAACATGATGGAGGAAGAGCATCATCAGAAAAAGTGATGTAGATAGAGTTATTGGGGGATGATAAATAAATAGTTAGAACCTTACACACATCACATTAAATAAAACATATTAAAATCATGGCTTGAATTTTTAGCATTAGTGCATTTATGATGTTGTTACATTTAAACAATGGTTAGTTGTGTGTTACTTTAATTTATTGCTTGTGTGGAATTAGCCTCGTGTGTGTAACTAATTCTCAAGTGATTTATTGCTTAATTCATTACTGGTTTCGAATGTTAATGACTTATATTAATAGCATTAATTCTAAGTCATTATGATGAATTATTGTACTAAACAATTATTTATTATTAAATAATTATAAAATAAAAATATGTAAAGCCTCATAAAGTAAATAAAGTAATTATATTTTATACTAAGAAAGTATATAATTAAAAAAAATGAAATAAAAAGAAAAAATAGAAAAACATTAAAAAATAGAAAAATCATGAAAAAAATAAAAAGAAAGAAATATTAAAAAGGAAAAGCACCATACTCTTAAGGAAAAAAATGGAGAGAGGGTCACAACACAGATAAGTAAAATAAGAGAAGAAGAGAAGAATGAAGTAAGAAGGAAAATGGAGGATCTTTGTCCAAATCATGCCTCTCCAAAAACTTGAATAGGTAAGTAGTGTTATTTTAATTCAATGTGCTTAGATTTTAAGTCATTCATATATATATAAAGAACAACAATTTACTTATTATAAATATATGTTTATTATAATTATGCCATAGTGGTATGTTAAGACTTTAATACTGCATTAGAAAGAAATTGGAATAACAATAATAAGGAGACTTACCTTTTATAATAGAAAACCTATATAGGGCTATTTATATTGATCTAAGAAAATAGAAAATTTGCATATTAAATGTATAGCGACCCGATTTATTTATACAATAATCCTTTTTATACCAAAATATTAATAATTATGAGCCTTTATAGTGAAACTGTATGATATATGGAAATTTGAATTAAACCTAAAAAATCAACAGATTATGTGGCATCCTATGAAGATACGATAGTGATTTAGTAATATACAATGATATCATACTTGATTTGATGATTATCACGTCACAATGTAACATTCATAGTAGCACTGGAAATCAATAGTCATCCTAACCAAGTATCACTGAGTAATTAAATACGTCATATTGAGTATTTCTAAGTGATTCTCAGTATGTAGCGACATTGCAAATGTATTTAACTATACAACGTTATAATATATGTCACCAATAAGTCACAATGTTTAATTTTTATTATAGTTTATCATATCCATTATGAAGTATATTATTATTGCCACATGCATGTTACTTGATTAAACTAGTACATATAATCATGATAATTTATTGTGCAAATTATATAAGATAGTTTAATTGTAACTTATTTATTTATCAGTTGAGTATACTCAATATATATATACACATTATAATAACAAACTACTAATTAGGCCGTGTATATGTATTTTATGATGAACTATATATATATTTTGTTTAAAGTAATGTCACCTAGGACCTCTAAATTAAGGAAAAGGTTTAGGTGTATTTGTGTATATGACCCTATCATATAAAATGTAAAGACTGAATATGTGTGTGTGTGTGTGTGTGTGTGTGTGTGTGTGTGTGTGTGTTTGTGTGTGAAAAAATAATAATATATAGAGGATAATTATATCTAAGTGAGGCAATACATATAGCTACTATGTTGTTCTTTTATTTAACTGTTAGTGATGTTTACTAAATGTATACACTCCCTCCTCTATTAATGGCTTCCCAATTATGACTGGTTGATGTAATTATCATATGATGTTTGCATATGTTCTTATAATAATTATTAGCATTGATGTGGATGGTAAAGGTTTTAGATGGGTTCCATGAAGTGACAATAGGAATTACTGTTAAGGATTTATTTAGGATAAGTGTTTGTTGAATGTCAATCTAATTAAATCCTTATGTTTTTCTTTCCAATATTTTTAAGGACCAAGCTATGTTGAATAAATCATGTAAGAATCTTATATACATCTAGTAAGAACCTAGAACTTCTAATCCCTTATATGGTGGTTAGAATTTATCCAATTATACATCGCTTGAACTTTATTATGCTAGTTCATTATTATTTTCTAGTATTCAACTTATTAATGTAGGTGTCACACAACATGACTTCATTCATCTGATGTTAAACATATATCAATAGATTGAGATGTGATTACATATCTTTTATATATATTTTGTGTACCATAGTCATATGACGACCGTGCTTGAGAATGGATGTAAATGGATATGAATGCACATGTATGAACATGGATATAGTGAGATGAATAGTATTATATAGTTTATTCATATGTATATCATTAATAATGAGATAAACAATAGTGATAATTAGCAGTTATTATAATATTATGTTATCACCACACTTTTGATTAACTAATGTTATATCTGGTATTAATATAAATATAATAACTAAGTATATATTTATAATAACTAATGTTATATCAATTATAATGTTGGGAATGCATTGTTAGAGATTTTCATTCCTTCATGATTAAAACCAACTAGAAAGTCATAAATCCCTCATACTTTGGACTCTCTTTACAATATGTGATAATAATTCACCCATGCATTTGAGACTTCACAATACAAATGCATCCAATAAAAAAATATTTTCTAATCCTCACCATCATGCATGATATTAAGGAAATAAGATTTGAGCAAACTTTGACAATTTAATGAAAGCATGCATATTTGACTGGGAAAGTACAATAATTTTTTTTTAAAAATACGTGACTAAACTCTAAAGAGATCCATCATAAATGTAGATGTGAATCCCTCAAATAATGTTAAATAGTGAAACCAATAATGTGATGCATGACATGAAGCGATGTCACAAATTGATTAAAATAATAACTAAAGCAATTAGGCATTTGGAGTAAGCCTATAAATCATGACAACACTAATATGTCTCATTACCTAATGTCATTTCACTTCAAAACTAAGTTTCCTTATATGGTAAGGCTATTTAATTTAATTTAATTTGGATATAAATGTCCATAGGAGGCCACATATTCATTTAACGCCTATGGGTCTAAAGAACATAATACATAAATCTAGTAAAATAAGGGAGTGAAAAAAGCATTTTTAAAAGAGAAACAAAATTAATGAGAAATAATGATTCTACTACTTGAGGGCCCTATATCGTCAAACTAGTCAAATGTGTGTTACCTTATAGATCTGTACCAAGTTATTTGGTCATGTTGTATGTTGAGATTCCTTAAGTCCATTACTTGGAAGTAAGAACTGGTATTTTTAGATGTATCTATGTGTGAAGACATTAATTTGAGTGTTCTTTGTCAAAGTTGAAGTGTTTCATGAATAAACAAGGCTAAACATTTCTAATACTCATACTAAATGAATCTTGTTAACGATCCATAAGAATATCTAAAAAGATAGTGGTATCTTCCAAAAATCTCATAGTATATCTGGTATTGATATAAATATAAGAACTAAGTATATATTGACACTCAAACTATGAAGAAATATATATACCTAAGTTGTGAGGAGGCTAAATCTATGTTTTGGCTATGTTTTAAACTTTGTGTAGAGATTATGTAATGTATCTGAAGCACAATAGTTTTATATAAACAAGTCAATGGAGTTGAACCCATAAAAATATATAAAGATAAAATACATAGACTGTTGTAGAATAAGAACACAAAAATAAAACCTTCTGAATGCCTTACAAGGTGAATTTGAACTAAAGGTTGATTTGTTTTATATTGAGAACTAACAGTAAATAATGAGAGTGAAATATTGATATAGAAAGGTCTATTGACTGTAGTACTCAATTTATGTCTTAATAATTTAGGGATGTAATGATTTTGGAAATCTTATAAAGACCTTGATTAGAGTTATTAATGATTTTTAGTATACATACATACAATATTAAAAACTAGTGTGTGGTACATATTATAAGAGTATATTAATATGTATAAGTATTTAGACATATATAACATATATTAATGCATCATGATGTATTCCTATAAGCTATAGTAGTATGCAGTTTAAACATAGGATATACTTGGTTGGTATAGACCGTACTTGTTTAATATTATGAAGCTTTTGATTCTTGAAATTATAAGACTGATTGTTTGTGATTGAGTAGTGTGCTCATATACAATGAACTATAATATTAAAGGATGTCATAAAGTGAATTTTATTTTTAAACTACAATCTAAATATATGTTATACCTAACTGGTACAAACTATAACTGTTATATCTAGATTTATCCATACATTTGACAAACTAAATATATGTGTGTTAGTTATTTCTATGAATATCAAGTTTTATGACAGCTAGTAGGAAGTACTATATTATGTCTACTTACAAAAATTATAATATGCAACTTAACACACACACACACACACACACACACACACACACAATACCGATCGATATAATCTGCACTTATTTGTTAATTAATTATGAAATATATGATATTGTAGAGATTCATTCATATGTTTGACAAACTAAAAGTATGTATTTGATTATTCATATGCTTAACATATTTTGTGATTACTAGTAGGAAGAAATATTTATAAATTTGTTGGTTATATTTATATTAACTAAATCTCACATTATTGGTATTGAGTAAGTAGTGAGACAAACTTCACTAGTTTATTAGCATCACAATGTCAGATGAAGGTAATCTGATCAAGTGGTGGATATGAAATTGACTACTCTTAGATATCAATAACTATTAAAAACTTTGGCCAAATCAATGTTAGTGACACATTGTCATTTCATATGTATGATTTACATGTTTGTATGATACCTTGTTAGAATGGGTTTATTTATGATACACCATATGTTTATTTAAAAATTGTATAACATACAGGTACTAGCTTGTCTCTCTATATTCCTGCATTGTTATTATCTACTCATCCATAAAGGGAGTGTCATTCCTTGATGAAGAATTGTGTGAAAATTGATGGTCCTTGATTGATGTAAAAAAGTGCTTAGATGATGCTCTATCTTCCCACAGTAGTACTTACTTGGAAATGACACTTTAAATTACCATAGATACTAGAATTTGAGAAACTTATGCTTTGTGGAACCATGTATCTGATATATGTATATTGTATTAAATTTATTATTGAAGAATTATCATGATGAAATGTATAGTAGTGGTTGTATGTTGTAATAGTCATGCCTAGATATTTGTAATTACCTTCTATATGTAGTTATGATTTGTGTTTTAGGACGATAGTGATTAGTGATGAATAAGGTCACTTGCTTATTTTATATTTATCTTACTTATAGTATTTTATATGTAACATTGATTATATTCTCATGGTGTAATCTAATGATATAATATGTTGATTAAAAAAAATTATCACGTTTCTGTAGACAAATCAAGTGGGGTTGTTACATGTGGTATCAAAGTTGTAACTTAAAGTCTAAGACCTAATGAGTCCACTACCATTTTTGTACCCTTCTATTTACCATAATATATAATGTTGAAATATAGAGTAGCTAGAAAGATTATTTCAAATGTCAATGATAATAACCCTCTATTTGATTCTAATCAAGTTGATCACTGAGCAAGTAACAAAGGTAGATCATATTCCTAAAACTATGAATGAAACCATGATCAAATTTTAATCTTAGAGCTGGAAGTTATGAAGAGAAAGAACACCAGGATAAACCTAAAGGGCATACCATTTAACAAGAAAACCTCAAGATGCAAAAATAGGTAGTATTAAACTGGTTAAGTGAAGTGTAATTTGGACTTGTAGTGCTTCAATGTAGAATCATGCTACATAATTATTAGAGCCATAAGATTTAGTAGATGATCATGTATGGCTTGATGAATATTGTAGATAATATGCGTCCATGAAATGTTGTGTGGTACATTGAGTGTGCACTCTTATAAGCACTCATACCCTCTTAGAGTTGTTAAAATGTTAGTTAATTGAGTGTATCAATGGTGATGGTTGTAATAGATGTTTGGTAGGTAAGTACATACCATAGTTCATGAGTAATTAACAAGATATTTCTACCATATTTTTTATAATTTAAATCAAACACATCGAGAGTGATTACACCTTTACCTTGAAATCAAGTCACCTCTGCCATTTGTGTTTTGTTTGTGAATGTTTAAAGAGCATGGGATGCTTCTCACTTATAGGTTTGATAAGTAGGTAGTAATTATGGCAATTTGGGTTGTGATGTTTTCTTTATACCATGTGAAGGTATTTAAAAATTTTGTTGTTGTGGCTTTTTAGATTCATACTTACCAGTGTTACTTAATCTAAAACTTGTGAACTTTGACCATGTGGAGTGGAAAACTTTGAATTTATATTGATTCTAAACTAAGATTTATAAGTTGATTATGATCATTATGATTGATTCGCCATTTTTTAGATTGATATTATTATCATCTTACTTTAAACATGTTTTTTTTATAAGACATTTATGTATCTTTAGCTGAGAGCGAGCATGGAATAAGATGTGCATAATGTCTTGTTAGTCTAAGGGTTGAGATAAGCTTATAACTTGTTGTGTAACTATCAACAAAAGTGGGAAGGCATTGTATCATTTGTTCCTTTATTAGGTTGTGAGGATGATGTGATCCTTGGCCTTTATTTTTTATGTTAATCTTGACATTATTTATTCCTAATTATGAATATAATAGAGATGGATTAAGCCGTGAAATTTGATACTAGTTATGTTAGGATAATGACAATCTAGTGCAATTATGAAATTTTGTATGATTTTTATTGTGATGGATATTGATACACCTTGAGTTATTTAGAGTGTAACATTACACTCTAGGATCTGTGAGTGTGGATTTGTGATTCATTGAACCATGTGCACATTATGGAGATCATTAGGTCATGAACACTTAAGAGATGAGTGGTGAATTAGAAATGTGAGTACTAAGAGATGGGAATGAGTCCTATTTAGTCTCACTTTGACTTAGTAGTTACTGAGTTTGAATCCAACAAAGGAAACTTGTCTAATCTAGGAGTTGTCAAGTGGGACTTATCGAATTCAATCATATGGCTATACACGTGTATACTGAGGAACATTTATTTTTTAATTTTATATATATTGAAAATGTATTATCTCCATTTCCTATTCACCATCATATTTTTGAGGAGTTACATGGGGTAGAAGAAGTATTGACATGTCATATTTATCAATAATTACATGAAGTAGTGATGGTATTGACTTATACACATCGTTCTTGCTAGGTCTCCTAAACATTTTTTTTAGAATGAAAAAAATACTATCTAGGTTAGAGAGATGTGCAGAGGGGATGGAAGGCTTTGTCTAACTCTCATTGACCATTTTTTTTTTTGTTGTGATGATTTTATGTATTTATGGCTGAAGATTAAATTTAAAAAATAAACAAAATTATCACTAAGATATGTGAGACCCTTCAAAGTATCATAAGTGGTCAATCATGTAGCATATAGGCTTGCCATACCAATTCTGGACCTAGGTGGTCATGATAGAACCATTCAAATTAATTAACACTCATAAACATTATTTGTATAATAGGTATATGTCACAATATTGGGTCTTATGGAACTAATACTCTAAGAATAGTGATACTTTAGAGGACTATGATGAGTTCTACAAGCAAATTTTATGTTCATTTGCTTGATTTAATATTTCATACTATGTTGTTTTTCTACTGAATAATATTTTTAACTCAAAAATTATGTCTGAATAAGTGTCATATGGGATGATGACTGGCTTTAGAGGGAAGGATATTACATCTTGATTTCTTCACTAAGCAAACTTACTTGATTATTTGTAGATATTTATAGTTGACAATATGATTTGTTTATTATTTACCTAATATACAAGTTATATATTGTTATAGGATAGTTGAATAATGATTTTATTACATGATTTCATTACTATGAGTTAGCTATAATGTATATTCTTTACATTGTGATCATGTTGACTTGTTATTTCACTATTATTTTAAATATACATGTCATGATGTTATGACTTAACTAACTTGTTTTCATGAGTTAGAGGTAGGAGAGATTCATCCCTTAGAGCATGATGAAGGGAGATCATTATCATAAAGGATAACGTAGATAGATTTGTTAGGAGATGATAGATGAATGGATAGAACTTTGCACACACCACATTAAATAAAACATACTAAATGCATAATTTAAATTGTTAGAATTAGTATATTTATGATGTTGTTACATTTAGACAATGGTTAACTATATGTTAGCTTAATTTATTTCTTGTGTGAAATAAATCTCATGTGATTTATTTTTTAATTCATTAATGGTTTATAATGTTAATGACTTATTAGTAGCATTAATACTAAGTCATTATGATGAATTATTTGTACTAAATAATTATTTATTATTAAATAATTAGAAAATAAAAATATGTAAAGCCTCATGAAGTAATTATATTTTATACCTAGAAAAATATATTTATACTAGGAAAGTATATAATTAGGAAAAAGGAAAAAAAAATTAAAAATTAAAACAGTTAAAAAAATAAAATCATGGAAAAAACAAAAATAAAGAAATCTTAAAAGGGAAAATCACCATACTCTTAAGGAGAAAAAAAAAAGAATGGAGAAGGGGTCGCAACACATAGAAGGGAAAAAAGAGAAGAATGAAGTAAGAAGGAAAAAAGGAGGATCTTTGTCTAGATCATGCTTCTCCAAAACATTGAATAGGTAGGTAGTGTTATTTTAATTTAGTGTGCTTAGATTTTAAGTCACTGAGTAATTAAATACTTCATACACCCAACGCTGAGTATTTCTAAGTGATTTTAAATATGTAGTAACATTGCATATGTATTTAACTATACAATGATATAATATATGTCACCAATAAGCCATAATGTTTATTTTTTATTATGGTTTATCATATCCATTATGAAGTATATTATTATTCACCACATGCATGTTACTTGATTAAACTAGTACATATTATCATGATAATTTATTATGAAAATTATATAAGATAGTTTAATTGTAACTGATTTATTTATTAGTTGGGTATGCTAAATATATATACATAATGTTATTATATATATCATAATAACAAACTACTAATTAGGCCATGTATATATATTTTATGGTGAACTATATATATTTTTTGTTTAAAGTAATGGCACCTATGACCTCCAAATTAAGTAAAATGTTTAGGGGTAGTTGTGTATATGAACCTATCATATAAAATGTAAACAATGAATATGTACGACTATATATATATATATAAAAAATAACCAACTACTAATTAGGCCATGTATATATATTTTATGGTGAACTATATATATTTTTTGTTTAAAGTAATGGCGCATAGGACCTCCAAATTAAGGAAAATGTTTAGGGGTAGCTATGTATATGAACCTATCATATAAAATTTAAAGAATGAATATGTACGAAAATGTGTGTGTGTGTGCGCGTGCACAAAAATAATAATATATAAGAAGATAATTATATCTAAGTGAGGCAATACATATAACTATTATGTTGTTCTTTTCTTTAACTGACAATGATGTTTACTAAATGTATACATTCCCTCTATTAATGGATTCCCAATTATGGTTGGTTGATGTACTTAGCATACAATGTTTGCATATGCTCTTACAGTAATTATTGGCATCAGTGTGGATGGTAAAGGGTTTAGATGGGTTTCACGAAGTGACAATAGGAATTACTGTTAAGGATTTATATATGATTTTATAAGGTGTTTTTTGAATGTCAATCCACTTAAATCTTTATGTTTTTCTTGCCAATTTTTCTAAGGATTGAACTATGTTGAAGAAATCATGTAAGAATATTATATAACATCTAGCAAGACCTTGGAACTTCTAATCCCTTATATGGTGGCCAACATTTATCTAATCACAAATCACTTGAACCCCAATATTCTAGTTCATTATTATGTTGTTCTTAACTTATCTACAACATTCTTCTTTTCTAGTATTCATCTTATTAATTTAGGTGTCACAAAACATGACTTCATTCATCTGATGTTAAACCTATATTAGTAGATTTAGATGTGATTACATATATTTTATATATTTTTTGTGTACCATAGTCATATCATGACCATGCTTGAGAATGGATGTAAATGGATATGGATGTACATGTATGAATGTGGTTATAATGAGTTGAATAGTAATATATAGTTTATTCATAGGTATATCATTAATAATGGTATAAACAGTAGCGATAATTAGCATTTTGTTGTAATATTATGTTATCATCATACTTATGATTAAATAATTTTATATCCAATATTAATATAAATATAATAACTAAGTATATATTTACATTCAAACTATGAAGAAATATATATACCTAAGTTGTGAGGAGGCTAAATTTATGTTTTGGCTATGTTTTGAACTATATGTAGAAATTATGTAATATATCTAAAGAACAATAGTTTTATATGAACAAGTTGATGAAGTCAAATCCATAATAATATAAAAACATAAAATACATAGACTATTATAGAATAAAGACACAAATAAAACCTTATGAACACCTTATATGGTAAATTTGAATTTAAAGAAGATTTGTTCTATTTTGAGAACTAACATTAAATAATGAGAGTGGAGTATTGATATAGAAAGGTCTATTGACTATAGTACTCAATTAATGTCTTGATTATTTAGGAATGTAATTCTTGTGAAAATATTATAAAGAGCTTGATTAGAGTTATTAATGATTATTAGTATTTATACATAAAATATTAAAAATTGGTGTGTGGTACATATTATGAGTATTTTAATATGTATAAGTATTTAGACATATAGCATATATTATTGCATCATGATGTATGCCTATAAATTATAGTATTATGAAGTTTAAACAAAGATGTACTCAGTTGGTATAAATTGTACTTACTTGCTTAATATTATCAAGGTTTTGATTCTTAAAATTATAAGATTGATTGTTCATGATTGAATAGTGTGCTCATGTACCATGAATTATGATTTTATGGGATGTCATAGAATATATTTTATTTAAAAATTAAAGTCTAAATGTATATTATACCTAGATGGTATAAATTGTAATTGGTGTGCTTACATTCACTCATATATTTAATAGACTAAATGTATGCATGTTGGCTATTTCTATGAATAACATATTTTATGATAGCTAGTAAGAAGTACTATATTGTTTCTACTTACAAACATTATGTATGTATGTATGTATGTATGTATGTATGTATTTATGTATGTATGTATGTATATATATATATATATATATATATATATATATATAATGTGCACTTATTTGTTAATTAATTATGTAATAAATGATATTGTGGATATTCATTCATACGTTTGACAGATTAAATGTATGTATTTGATTATTTTTATGATTAGAATATTTTGTGATTGCTAGTAGGAATTAATTTATATGAATTTTTCAGTTATATTTATGTTAACCAAATCTCTTATTATTAATGATGAGTAATTAGTGAGATAGACTTCACTAGCTTATTAGTATCACAATGTCAAATGAAGTTAATCTGATCAAATGATATGTATAAAATTGATTGATTTTAGAGATCAATAACTATTAAAAATATTGGCTAAAGTAATGTTAGTGAGACATTGTCATTTCATGTGTATGATTTACA
This sequence comes from Torreya grandis, assembly GCA_037957365.1. Taxonomy (NCBI): domain Eukaryota; kingdom Viridiplantae; phylum Streptophyta; class Pinopsida; order Cupressales; family Taxaceae; genus Torreya; species Torreya grandis. The sequence continues at coordinate 458,629 of JARHVA010004616.1, read as the reverse complement.
TGCTTGTGCAATACCTTGTTAGAATGGGTTTCTTTATGATACATCACATTTTTTTTTAAAATCATATAGCACACAGGTACTAGCTTGTTTCTCTAGATTCTTACACTATCACTATCTACTCATTAATAAAGGGAGGGCCTTTTCCTGAAGAGGAATTGTGTGATAGATCGATGGTCTATGATTGGTGTAGAAAAACACTCAAATGATGCTCTCCCTCCCCACAACAATACTTACTTAGATATGATACTTGAGATTAACATAGATACTAGATTTTGAGAAACTTATGTGATGTATTTATTATTGAAGCATTTTCATGATGAGATGTAATGAATTACTTATTATGCATTGACAATAGTAGTAGTATATTGTACGAGTCATGATTGGATATTTGTAATTACCTTTAATATTTAGTTATGATGTGCTTCTTATGATAATAGTGATCAGTGATGAATAATGTCACCTAATTATTTTATAGTTATCATAGTTATAGTACTTTATATGGATAACTAATTAGATTTTTATGGTGTAATTTAATGAAAGAATATGTTGATTAACAAAAAATTATCATGTTTCTCTAATCAATTTCAGTGGAGTTATTACATGTGGTATCATTGTTGTGGCTCAAACTTTAAGACCTAATGAGTCCACTAATATTTTCTTACCCTTATATTCATTAGAAGAGAGAATGGTGAAAGCTAGAGCAATTAGAGAGTGTATACATATAATATTTTCAACTTTTATGAACTACTAACACTTTACATCTTGTAGGAACCCATCGAGTCTCAATCTCTTTGAGTGCATACCTTAAAGAGTGCACTGATAAATGAATGAGTAGACCATTAGTGTTTTGTAGGATTGTTGTCCCTTATTACCACATTATTACAAGTCGAACTAGCTCATAAAACCATTCCCTAATCTATTAATCCTTTACACACTCTTCCAGTCTTTTCCCACTTTCTATCCCTATTTTTCTCACCTTAAGTTTATTTTTCTAGACACCTTTACTAAGTAGACTGGGTAGTGTTAGGTTGTGGAGCTAAAAGCTTCACTGATGTAGACATGGAGGAGGTTGCAGGGTGAGTTGCTGAGTGTCAGAAGTCTTTGGCGTTGGTTTGGCCAACCGACGTCGGTCATGGATCGGCCGACGTCGGCGACCCCCAGGAAGACAGGGACCGACGTCGGTCACCTGTGTGGTTCGACTGCGAGCTTATTACAGGTAGTTAGCTAACGAACCAAGTGTTTGCATGAAGAGATCTATTTTTAGATTGAAAGCTGCGGATCTAATTATTGTAATTAGATGTCTAATTATTGTTTGGATGAGATCTATATAATAGACTCATGGTTGTATTGGAAAAGTGTAGCTAGGAGTAAGAGAGCATAATTATAAGCTCCTTCGGTGTGTGAGGTAGAGCAATGGTGCGTTCCTCCTACTGCCACAGTACCAGTTGTGTTGGTGTTGGATTGGAGAGTCAGCTGAATTCTTTAGGTGTGTATGATCTTGGTCATCAGGTGAGCATGGCCCTTATAGGAGATCTACATGGTAAGTAAGATCATTGATATGTAGGTGTGTGTGTGTGCAAGGTCAAGGTTCACAGGTGTGCAGAACCATTATTGATCTGTAGGTTGGAGATTAGATAGGACAGCAACACAACAGGGAGCAGTATCAGGCAGGATCTACTTGGAGTACAGGTGTGTACTCAGATAGAGCTAAGAGGAAGGCAAGGGAGTTCCTTCCATAAGTATGGTCTGTTGAAGTGCAGGTATTGCAGGTTCATGGGAGATCTACTTGAAGTACCTTGAGTACTTATGGAGTGCGTGGAGCACAGGTGTAAGGTGAACACCAACTCAGTGTTTGAGTTGGGTGTTGGGACCTAGTAGAGAGAGCTTTGAGGAGAGAATTACTGTTCACTTGAGGTGTGGGAAACCTCTGTAAGGTGGTGGAGAAGAAGTGGCATCTTCTTTATTGTATTCTTTTCTGTAAGAGTTATTAATACAAGTTGTGTATTGTCTCTCATATTCTGTGTTATTCTGAATTCTAGTTACTTGTTGATTCTGGTTATTTCCGCATATTAAGTTACTTGAATTTGGTAATCAATTGTGTGCTTCCGGGTTGGTCCTATTTCACCAACAATTGGTATCAGAGCTAAGGTTGCAGGAAGCAAGTTTTGTGTTTTGGTTACAGGGCACTCTCAGGGGTTTCTGATTGAGTGGGAGTAGAGCAATGTCAGATCAAAGTAAGCTAAGGATGGAGGAGTTGAAAAGCACAGATGGTTACTTAAGGTCCCATGGAAAGAAAGAGCAGGTAAAATAAGATTGTTGGTTGGTAACAGATCAGCATGAAGGAACTGAAAATACAGATGTAGCAGGTGTTGTTGCACAGGATGTGTTTGCAGGTTTCTTGGATAAAGTTGAATCTTGGATAAAAGATTCGGTTGCCTCTTTCCATGCAGCCCCAGGTAGAGGAGCTGGTGAGCCTTGCCAAAGAATTGGCAAAGGGGAAGTGAAGCTGAAATTGCAGATGGCCAACACATGGGTGTTGAAGGAGGTCATGCAGGTCCCAGGTTTGGAGATATGGCTAATTTCTTCAGAAATATTGGGTGATGAGAGATGCACAAGAACTCTCACAGCGGGTGCACTTGAATTAGCTGGTGGTAAGAAAATAGGTACTCTTTATCTACTTGTTTATATTACTGATTCTTCTTCTGTTGCGGAGACGTGGCTTCGTAGGCTTGGTCACATGAGCAGGGAGGAGATGCATGTTCTTAAGCGGAAGACGGATATATTTGATAGGCTTAAGAACTGGAAAGCCTTGGTGTTCTTGGAGGAGATGGCAGACAGAGATCAGTGGATGTGGCTGGATACTTCTGAGCAGGGCAGTTTGGACATGGAGATTGATTCAAAGGAGCTCGCGGGTAAAAAAAGTCATCACTCACAGGAAACATAGGTACCGACGTCGGCAGAAAAATTGACGTCGACAGTATGTAAGATCGACACCAGTCAGGAGAACCGACGTCGGCAGCAGGAGGACACCGACATCGGCAGGTTGGTAGTCAGGGACAGACGCATGGGAACCGACATCAGTCGGATGCAGACTGTGGAGTGACCGAGGTCGGTCACTGTAACAAATTTTGGGTGGACAGCGTGTTGTCAAGGAGTCTCAAACACCCATATGGAGGACTGAAGACGTATTCGTTGTTCCTCTTCTTTATACATGTTGTTGATTGTAGAGCAGGAAGGATCCAAGAAACAGGTGGGAGCATGGTAGGATTATGATGCAGAACCAAGCGGGAGTTTTGGTAGGGTTGCCAGCTGGATGAAAGCACAGAGACGAATGGATACCTTAGTAGAAGAATAGAGAGAACGGATACGTGAGACGGAATACCAGGTATATGGTCTTGAGGAGCTGCAGGACAGTGGTACAGGTTTTGACAGGTGGAAGACGAAACATGGTTTCAGTCAATGTTAGGGTAACTACTGTGGTTTGACTTACCAGGGGGATGGTGATTGCAACATCATCCTGTTGCTGTATGTGGATGCTACGCTAGCTAGCTGGTTTTGTACATACAGGGTTTTGCTGAGCTAAGGGTAAGATTAGTTCAGTGTCATGTCATGAGGAGTTTGGAGCAACGAAATTCTTTGACATGGGAGGCATGGAGATCACTGGTAGATTTTGTCTCCAGTGGGAGCTGATGTGAATCAAGTGTTGGCGAGGTTCAGGATGTAGAGCCGGAGCACACTAAGGGCTGGACAGGTACAGTGTTCGAAATCACATGAGGTTTGGTATAGGCCTGAGTTTTCCCATGCAGTGGGAGCTGTCAGAGAGTTAAGAGCCAATTCGGGGAAGTGGGTTCTCAGGTATTTGAGAGGGACCGACAGCAGGGATTCATGCTATGCAGGGTCAGGATTTCACTACATGTGCTTGTAGGTTCGGATGCGGCAGGGTACTCGGATGACAGGAGGTACATCACAGTGTGTGTGGTGGGTTGTCTTCAGGATTGATCTTGAAGAGGGATACAAACCAGGAAACAGATTAGACGGAGTACAGGTACAGGTATAGTGCAGCTATTTATCTCCAAGTGGGAGATTGTTAGGTTATGGAGCTAAAAGCTTCACTGATGCAGACATGGAGGAGGTTGCAGGGTGAGTTGCTGAGTGTCAGAAGTCTTTGGCGTTGGTCTGGGCAACTGACGTCGGCAGATAGGCGACAGGAAGCAACCGACGTCGGTCATGGATCGGCCGACGTCAGCGACCCCCATGCAGACAGGGACCGATGTCGGTCGCCTGTGTGGTTCGACTGCGAGCTTATTACGGGCAGTTAGCTAATGAACCAAGTGTTTGCATGAAGAGATCTATTTTTAGACTGAGAGCTGCGGATCTAATTATTGTAATTAGATGTCTAATTATTGTTAGGATGAGATCTATATAATAGACTCATGGTTGTATTGGAAAAGTGTAGCTAGGAGTAAGAGAGCATAATTATAAGCTCCTTCGGTGTGTGGGGTAGAGCAATGGTGCGTTCCTCCTAGTGCCACAGTACCAGTTGTGTTGGTGCTGGATTGGAGAGTTAGCTGAATTCTTCAGGTGTGTATGATCTTGGTCATCAGGTGAGCATGGCCCTTATAGGAGATCTACATGGTAAGTAAGATCATTGATATGCAGGTGTGTGTGTGTGTGCAAGGTCAAGGTTCACAGGTGTGTAGAACCATTATTGATCTGTAGGTTGGAGATCAGATAGGACAGCAACACAACAGGGAGCAGTATCAGGTAGGATCTACTTGGAGTACAGGTGTGTACTCAGATAGATCTAAGAGGAAGGCAAGGGAGTTCCTTCCATAAGTATGGTCTGTTGAAGTGCAGGTATTGCAGGTTCATGGGAGATCTACTTGAAGTACCTTGAGTACTTGTGGAGTGCGTGGAGCACTTGTGGAGTGCGTGGAGCACAGGTGTAAGGTGAACACCAACTCAGTGTTTGAGTTGGGTGTTGGGACCTAGTAGAGAGAGCTTTGAGGAGAGAATTACTGTTCACTTGAGGTGTGGGAAACCTCTGTAAGGTGGTGGAGAAGAAGTGGCATCTTCTTTATTGTATTCTTTTCTGTAAGAGTTATTAATACAAGTTGTGTATTGTCTCTCATATTCTGTGTTATTCTGAATTCTAGTTACTTGTTGATTCTGGTTATTTCCGCATATTAAGTTGCTTGAATTTGGTAATCAATTGTGTGCTTCCGGGTTGGTCCTATTTCACCAACAGGTAGACCCTATACAATTTTGGGTTATTTTTACTTAGAAATTAAGCTAACCTTTGGCCAACCTAGCTCATGACCTAGTGAATAATTGTCTAGAATCGTGATAGGTCAACTGGGTCGAATCTATCAATTGAGATTTTTGAAAGGGTCTATGGTTAAATCTACCTATTAATAGAAGTCATTTCATCATTATTTAAATATGCAATGAAGGATTATATTTTCTAGTGATTCTTTACAATCTGCGCTTCCACCATTCTACTTGAGGAGTCTTAGCTTAGGGCTTCTACTTAGAGAATCTAGTCTTGTGGATAAGTCTTCAATGCTTTGGCCTTTCTTAGTGATCTTTAAAAACCATAACAACCTATTATGAAGCCCCTTTGGCCAGAGAGAGATTGAGTCTTGATGGGTTCACATTCATGTAAGTATTCTCTAACTTTACTCATCTCTTTAGTAGATAGAAGTAATAAGTATTAGATTCGAATAATATTACTCTTCATATTCCATGTATTAAGTTCTTACTCATTCTTAGCTTAATTGAGATTCTCTTATACATGTTTTGATTGTTTATAACCTCCACTTTGTGCCATAAGCTTTGGTGAGTACTAGATTAGATTTACTTTACTTATTATTAGATTTAGGTGAAATATCAAAACCTTGGACACCCTTAGGGTTATTGTGTGATTGTGTTAGATTGGAGGCTTTGAAACCCTCTTTAGCATAGTGTATTGTGATAAATTATCCCCTAATTAGGTTTAAAGGATCTCTATATTGGTCAAGCTTCCACATAACAAATGTGTTCCCAATTTGGAAGTCTAGGTATGCTCTATTTTCTTTGAGTCGGGAATGATTTATAGACATGATGCATTATTTATTATATACATTCAGATGAACCCGACATGAATTTAACCCTTATAGGGTTTGTTTTACTTATTTCATCATTTTTATTATCATATATTCAAAATACTAGGTTGATTGTATCAAAAGAGTTATAAATTCTATGTGTAGGTTTAACTCACAGTCACATCCATATGACTTTGTTATTTCTTTTCAAGTTATTTCTCAAGTACAGGCTATCAAATAAACTCAGCTGATAAAATACAATTTTTTAAGATTTTAAACATCCAGTCTAGACTACTAGGTTGACCCAATTGACCTTATACATTTTTAGACAACCTGTGCAGCATATTAGGTCAACCTAGTCGACCTATATATTTCAAGCACTCAACAACATGTTTCTACAAAACTTGGTCGACCCAGTTGACACATTTAGAAAGATTTGTGAGCATTTATCAAGGTTCTATGAAAACATTCTCACTTATCTACATCTTCAAACCCACTAAAGTTCCTTTCCATCTCTCTCTTTATTTCCTTACAATCTTTCTTTTCATAGTTTGTAGTCTTCAAAATTGCCCTTGTACAATCAACTATGTTGACCCTATCAACATAGTTCTCTATTATCTATGCTATTTGGAAAGCTAGGTTGACCTTGTTGATATAGTTCACTTCATATCTTTTTGTCCATCGTACAAAGGCAACATTATTGACCATGTTCTATATTTTGTGCATACTGTCGATTGTATTGACATTGCATTATGTTTCAAAGTTGGAATTAACCCTTATATGCTAGTAATTAGCTCACATTTTCATTTATTGTTTCTTGCATGCTTAAAATAGATAACATAGTATAATTAGCTAGTTTTCAATATACCATTTAGTTTTACTATTTTATATTTTATGCACACATGACCAAATCACAAAATCTTAACAAGTATTTTAACAATTTTTTACCTAAAAACAACCTACTTGGATTTAATCATTAAGGGGGAAGCTATCTTGACTTTTTGGCCAAGTATAAACACATGGTTAATAGTATATTTTTGCTAAGCACCTAACACCCTTATCACTACAATGTGTAAAGTGAAGGGGTAGGGCCTAATACCAAGCTAGTACCATTGCCAATACAGATCCTTTTCAGCTCAAACTTCTTGAAAACATCCTTAGATTAAGTTTTAGTTATTTGATTACAACCAACTTCCTATCACATATAAAATTTTATGCTAATAAGCTAACAACATCAGGTGGACCGCATAGTTATCTTTTAATTTCCAAGTTTATTGCTTGTTCTTTGCTCAATTATGTGTTGTATTATAAAAACTTACATTAGCCAACATTGATGTAGTATTTTGTGTTGTGTAACTCAATTAGATCAACCTCATTGATCCAATTGATTGTGTGTTTCCCTTTATTTCTTGATTTTCTAAGTACTTTCAAAATTCTCTTTTATTTTAGCAACAGTCATTTCTATCGACATAGTCTCTTATAGGTTGTTTATTTTCCCCTGCTTATTGTGCTAGGTTGACCCACTTGAACTTATACAATTTTTTAGCCCCTATCTATTGTGCTAGGTTGACCCAATTGAATCTATATAGTTTTTATACCCTATTCTCTGTACTAAGTCTACCCAATCAACTTTTTACTATTTCTACCTTTCCTATATGTCTGACTTAGTTCTTTGTCCATCTAACTTAGTTTTTTCTCTCTGCCTATCACTCTTATTACTTAACATCTTTTTTATTTCCTCAAGCATTATATCCCCTATAAAAATCTTCTTAGAAAACTTGAATCCATTTATACACTATATGGGGTGTTCTTTGCTTCTTATCTTTTCTTACTCTTTTCAACTTGTGAGGCATCTTGTGATGCCCATCCACACATTTCTCTAGATTTTGTAGCATTTTGAAATGCCCACCCACATATCATTTCAGACTCTGGGGTATCTTATGATGCCCACCCCTACATCCACTTACCCTTTAGATAATCTTACAATACCCACTCTTATTATATTTGGCATGATACCAAACTAATTCAACTTTAAGAAACCTTCCAAGACACAAGCTTGTCTCTCACATGTTCATCCTTGATATAGACATTAACGTAGATTCATTCAATTTTTTCATGCTTTATATCTACATATATCTAACACTTTTTTTAAGTTACTTACACGTGTCTCTCCCTCTGTAGTAGTTCCCTCATCTTACAAACCTTTAGTCCTTCCTATTTGGTCTTCTAATTTCTCTTTTCTCTCATGTGTTGCATTGAAAAACTATGGATATGACATGATCTTTCTCATGATATAGCATAGTTTCTTTATTTTTAAACTCTTTTTAGACACTTTTTGACACCTCTTAGAATTATCTTTTGAGATTTACATTGTAAAACTATGGATAGGACCCAGTCTTCCTCACAAAATACCATATTTTATTTTTTCTCATTTATTTTTACATTCTTTTTTATCACCCTCATGAGGTTCTCTTTTATGAGTTGCAGTGTAAAACTGTGGATAGGACCCAATCTTCCTCATAAAATTAACATCTTATCATTCATTTTATAAAAAAATATTATATACCCTAGTTCTCAAATTTAGCTTTTGTTTCTCTTTGTATATGGAATCCACACAACACTCTATGTTAGCATGTTTTCCTCCATTTTCCTCATTATTATGATAAGGAATGACACTTTATTATCATTTTATCCCTTTTTCACCTTTGGTCACATTCTATTTATGATTTTAATTAATTAAAATTATTTCCATGTGTCACTCCTCTTGATTTCCCCTTCCTTTCACTCCACATTGGATAAAACAAGGTCAAAGTCAAGATAACACTTTTATTTCACCTATATTTATAAGACTCTTAGACACCATGCTCTTTGAAGGTCTATCTCTTGGCAATGAAGTCCCAAGTATTCAAATGAAAGTCATATTTAGCACCCATGTTTGGTTTTCCAAATCTGTTTGGAGGAGGAACAAGAAAAAACCTTCAAGAACATTAAAATCCAAATCATCTGAAACAAAAGGCAATGATATACAAAAGCCAACATATAAATCTCAAAAGTCAAAACCACACCAAAAGATGTGATTAAAAGCACATCTCTTATCTCTAATCAAATCTCAAAATCCATGATTGGCCTCACATAAAGCCTAGGTCCATTAGGGTATGGTAGGCTAGTAGATTGGAATAAGATAATTAAACAAACTCTATGGTCCTACCTACTTTCTCATTCAAGTACCAAATATTTGTAGTAGACCGATGACTCTATAAGGGGTCCTAAGGAATGGGGAACATGTTGTGAGAAGATAGGTTCATTTTAATTTTCATGTATATATCCTTCATGAGATGATGTACATACTGCATTTGTTGACCTAAGACTTGTGTAGCTAGGAGAAGTTCTTTAGAATCCTTCAATTTGAAATTAATCTTGTTTTGATAAACCTAATTTGAGTGTCTTGAATTTGATAAAGAATTATTCTACCTTGGTTTTTCCTTCATTCTCCCCTCCACCCATGTCTTTTCCCCTTTGACAGGAAAATTGTGATTCTAAATATGTTTTCCCTTCTTCTATTATTCCTTCTTCACATCTTAAAAATATGCTACCATTACTTTGTTTCAATTTTCATCTATCCTTAGATCAAAACAAAATGTTTGAATAACTATGGATTAATTTCTTTACACCATAAACTTACACTTATAGACTTGTTTTACGTTCCTTTTACAATTTGTCATTATTGTACTATCCTACTATTATAAATACCCGAGTCCATACCTTTTTCCATTGTTGAGTGAGGTTGGCTTGTTACTTCTCACTCATTAATGGTGTTTTCTCTTTTTTATGCACCTTTTTCCATTATTGAGTGAGGTTAGCTAGTTAATTCTCACTCATCAATATTGTTTCCCCCTTTTTATGCACTTTTTTCCATTGTTGAGTGAGATAAGTATTATTATTGTGCACTCATCAATATTTTTTTACCAGTTTGTCTAATTACTTTTTTCTTGGACATATTTGTTTAAGTAAGAATTGTTACTACTTTTACATCGATGTTTGATTATCATCTTTTTTGACATATATCCTTGGTTTGAATTGGTGAGTTTGTCTTTCTTACATAATGTTTATTTATTTGAGTTTTTCAGTCTTTAGTAGTCTTGAAATTTTGGTTACTTGATTTAATCCTTTTTTTTACTTGGTCATTTGGTCTAACATAACACTTGCCGCCCTAGCTTGCCAAATTTCCATGTACATCCCATCCTCATAGCACAAGTTATCTTGGTTTTCCTACATTTATTTGTTTTTGCTCTTTAGATTTACATTCTTGGGTTTATCGAAATCAATATTCACACCCTACACAATAAAAAATAATAACATAATATACAACCATCTAGTGATAAAGATAAGTCAAGGTACACATCACATTTAATTTTTATTTATTTCTCTTTTAGTCATTTACTTTCAGTTGTTTTTTCTTTAAAATACCAAAACCTTTTTAGCATCAGTGTTATGTGCTCTTATGTTCTTTCTCGAAGCACCATCCTCTATTGCACCTTAGTGACACGTGATGAGATTTAAATCAGGGATATGTATATACATAATATTTTCAATGTTTATCAACTACTAATGCTTTACATATTGAAGGAACCCATAGAGACTCAATCTCTCTCAGTACATGCCTGAAAGGGTACACCGAAAAAGGGGTGGGCAAACCATTGATGCTTCACAGGATTGTTATCCATTATTGCCACATCATTACCAGTCCAAATAGCTCATAAAACCTTTCCCTAAGTTATTATTCCTCTTTTTCATAATCCTCTAATATTTTCCCATTTTCCATCACTTTAAGTCCCTTTTGTTAGTCGGTTGTACTAGGTCGATTAGTTGACCCTATGTAGTTTTGGGTTATTTTCACTTAGGATTTAGGTTAGCCTTTCGCTGACCTAAGTCATGACCTAGTGAATAATTATCTAAAATTATGCTAGTTCAATTGAGTTGACCCTGTTGATCAAGATTTTTGGAAGGATTTAGGCTTAAATCCACCTATAAATACAAGATCATTTCATCATTATTTCAATATGTAATCAAGAGATGTATTCATTTGTGCTTCTTTAAAAAAAATCTTCCACCATTCTACTTGAAGAGTCTTATTTTAGGGTTTCTACTTAGAGAATATTGTCTTAGGGATAAGTCTTGGATGTTTTGGCCTTTTTTAGTGATCCTTATAGACCAAAACAACCTCTTTAGAAGCCCATTTGGCCAAGGGAGAGATTGAGTCTTGATGGGTCAACATTCAGGTAAGTATTCTCTAACTTTGCTCTTCTCTTTAGTAGATAAAAGTAGCATAAGTATTGACTTCAAATAATATTATTCTTCATATTCTATGTATCAGGATCTTACTCATACTTAGCTTAATTGAGATTCTCATATACATGGTTTGATTGTCTATAACCCCCACTTTGTGCCACAAGCTTTGTTGAACATTAGATTGGATTCACTTTACTTAATATTAGATTAAGGTGAAATATCAAAACCTAGGAGCCCCTTAGGGTTATTACATGATTGTGTTATATTAGAGGCTTTGGAATCCTCCTTAGCATAGTGTATTGTGATAAATGATCCCCTAATCAGGGCTAGTGGACCAGCATATTGGTCATACTCCCATTTAATAAATGTGTTCCCAATCGAAAGTGTAGGTATGCTCTATCTTCTATGAGCCAAGATTCATTCATAAACATAATATATTTTTCATTACATATAAAGAGGGCCTTTTAAATGTCAATGAGAGTTACCCTCCATCTGATCATAATTGAGTTGGCTACTGAGAAAGTAGTAAAGTTAGACTAGATTCTTGAAACTATGAATTAAACCATGAATAAATTTTAGTCTTAGAACTAGAAGTTCATGGTTATGAAGAGAAAGAACACCAGGATAAATGTAAAGGGTATTTTGCTTAGTAGGAAAACCTTAGGATGCAAGAATACAAGGAGTATTGTAATGGTTAAGTGAAGTTTATTTTTGACTTATAATGCCTTAGTACATAATCATGCTACACTATTATTAGAGTCATGAGATTTAGTAGATCCTCATGTGTGGCTTGATGACTATTGTAGATAATAGACATCCATGAAATGTTGTGTGGTACATTGAGTGTGTAACTTTATGAGCACTCATACCCTTTTAGAGTTGTTAAAGGGTTATTTTATTGAGTGTCTCAATGGTGATGGTTGTAATAGATGTTTCGTAGGTAAGTGCATAACATAGTTCATGAGCCATGAACAAGAGATTCCTACCATATTTTTAATCATTTAAATCAAACACCTCAAGAATGATTACATATTTACTTGGTAATCAAGTCACCTCCGTCATTTGTGTTTTTTTTGTGAATGTTTAAAGAGTATGGAATGATTATCACTTAATAATATGTGCATTTTGGATAGATTTGTATGTATTATATAGGTAAGGGAATCCTAAAAGATCATTTATGGATTGGCACCACCTAGTGCAGTTAGAATTTCCCCTTGTAGTGGAGTATAGTTATCTTTGTTGAAGATTCTTATGTGTTAGGAGTTTGCTTATAAATAAAACACCCCATACATTTATGTGGATTGGAAAGAAGTGTCATCTCTCATAGTAATCATAGAGGTGAGTTGTTACTCTCTCACCCTTCTTTGACATTACTATAAGCCCACTGGGTGATTTATATTTACATAATGTTGATTATGTGTTCCCTTAATCAAAAACTTGTTTCTATAATGTTATTTTAATAATGTTACCTAGAGTTCATGGGATAGAGTATTCTAAATCTTGTTGATAGAAATGTTTTAAGAATGGAATGGATTGATTTTTTTTAGTGGCTAATATTTTCCTTTTGGTTGTGGAACTAGGCTTTGATACTACACTTACATGTTTGGTAAGTAGGTAGTGATTATGGCAACTTAGGTTGCCATGTTTTCTTTATACCATGTGAGGGTATTTAAGAGTGTTTTTTTTGTGAATTTTTTAGAGTCATACTCAATAGTGTTACTTACTCTAAAAGTTGCGAACTTTGACCATGTGGAGTGGTGAACCTTGAATTTATATTGGTTCTAGATTAAGATTTTTAAGTTGATTATGATCATTATGATTGACTCACCCTTGTTTAGATTGATATTATTCTCATCTTACTTAAAACATGTTGTTTTGATAAGACATTTATGTATCTTTCATTGAGAGTGAGTATGGAATAAGATGTGTCAAACATTTTGTTAGTCTAAGGGTTGAGATAAGCTTATAACTTGTGTCAATAGCCAATCAATATGGAAGGCATTTTCTCGTGTGTTCCTTTATAAGCTTATAAGGATGGTGTGATCCTTGTCCTTTGCTTTTTAAGTTAATCTTAACATTATTTCTTCTTAATTATGAATATAACAGAGATAAATTAAGCTATGAAATTTGATACTAGTTATGTTAGGCTAATGGAAATCCAATACAATTATGAAATGTTGTATGATTTTTCTTGTGATGGATATTGATACATATTGAGTTATTTAGAGTGTATCATTACACTCTAGGATCTATTAATATGGATTTGTGATTCATTGAACCATGTACACATTATGTAGATTATTAGGTCATGGAGACATAAAATATGAGTGGTGAATTAGGAAAATGAGTACTAAGAGATGGGAATAAATCCTAATTAGACTTACTTTGACTCGATAGTCACTAAGTTTGGATCCAACAAGGGGAGTTTGTTGAATCTAGGTGTTGGTAAGCAGGACTTGTCAAATTTAGTTATATGGCTATATGCATGTATAGTGAAGAATGTTTATTCCTTAATTTTTTATACATTGGAAATGTGTTATCTCCAGTTGTTATTGATCATCATACTTGTCAAGAGCTATGTGGAGTAATGGTAGTATTCACATGTCATACTTATCAAGAAGTATGTGAAGTAGCGATGGTATTGAATTATACAAATTGTTCTTGCTAGGTCTCCTAAATATTTTTATTCAAAATGAGAAAAATACTCTCTAGATTTGAGAGATTATAGAGGGGATGGGAGGCTTTGTGGAACTCTTCCTAGCGATTTGTTTTTTGTTATTATGATTATTTCATGTACTTATGATTGAAGATTAATTTTTAAAAGTTAGTGAAATTATCACTAAGATATGTAGGACCTTTCAAGGTATCATAAGTGATCGATCATATATCATATAGGCTTGCCATGCTAGTTCTAGCTTGGGTGGTAATGATAGAACTATTTAGAGTAAGTGTCACTCATAAACTTTGTTTGCATAATAGGGAGATGTCATAATATAGGGTGTTGTGAGACCAATACTCTAAGAATAATGCTACTTGAGAGGACTACGATGAATTTTATAAGATAATTTCACATTTATTTATTTGTTTGATTTAATATTTCATACTATATTTTTTTGTTGATCAATGTTTTTAATTTAGAACTTATGTTTAAAAATGTGTCATCTGGGATGATGACTAACTTTATGGGGGAACGATATTACATCTTGATTTTCTTGCTAAGTAAACTTACTTGATTATTTTTGGATAAAAATAGTTGAAAATTTGATTTGTTTATTATTTATCTAAGATATGATTATATGTTATTATAGGATAGTTGAATAATATTTTGATTACATGATTTAATTATTATGACTTGGTTTTAATGTTTATTCTCTAAATTGTGATCATGTTGACTTATTATTTTAACATTATATTATGATATATATGTCATGATGTTATAGACTAAGCTACTTATTTGTCGTGAGTTAGATGTAGAAGAGATTCATCCCACAAAGCAAGATGGAGGGAAAGCATCATTAGAGAGGGTGATGTAGATGAAGTTATTGAAGGATGATAGAGGAATGGCTAGAACCTTGCACACACCACCTTAAATAAAATATATTAGAATCATGGTTTGAATTGTTAGCATTAGTGTGTCTATGATATTGTTATATTTAGACAATAGTTAGTTGTGTGTTATCTTAATTTAATGCTTGTGTAGAATTAATCTTTTGTGTGAAATAAGCCTCATGTGGTTTATTGCTTAATTCATTACTAATTTAAAATGTTAATCACTTACATTAATATCATTATTACTAAGTCATTATGATGAATTATTTGTACTAAATAATTATTTGTTATTAAATAATTACAAAATAAAAATATGTAAAGCCTCATAAAGTAAATAAAGTAATTATATTTTATACTTATAAAAATATATTTATAACAAAATAGATTATGGAAAGTATATAATTAGGAAAATAAAAATAAAAAGAAAAAAAGAAAAAAAAATATTAAAAAAAGAAAAAAATCATGGAAAAAAAAGAGAAAGAAATCTTAGAAAGGAAAAGCACCATACTCTTAAGGAGGAAAATAAAGAATGGAGTGGAGGGTGAAACACAGAGAAGGAAAAGAAGAAAAGAATGAAGTAAGAAGGAAAAGAGAGGATCTATATCTAGATCATGCTTTTATGATGCCTTGAATAGGTAGGTAGTGTTATTTTAATTCAATGTGCTTGGATTTTAAGTTGTGTGTGTGTGTGTGTGTGTGTGTGTGTGTGTGTGTGTGTGTGTGTGTGTGTGTGTGTGTGTGTGATTTACATATTATAACAATATGTTTTTTATACTTATGCCATAGTGGTATGTTATGAATTTAATACTGCATAAAAAATAAATCAAAATAACAATAATAAGGAGACTTGCATTTTATATCAATGTACCTAAATAGGGTAATTTGTATTGATCTGAGAAAATCAACAAATTTTCATATTCAATGTATAGTGACCCAATTTATTTATACAATGATCCTTTTTATATAGTAGTATTAATAATTATGAGCCTTTATAATGAATCCATATGATATATGGCAATTTGAATTAAACCTAAAAATATTAGCAGATTGTGTTGCATCCTATGAAGATACAATAATGATTTAGTAATATACAACAATATCATAATTTATTTGGTGATTATCACATCCCAATATAACATTCATAGTAGCACTAGAAAGTGATAGTGATCCTAACCAAGCATCACTGAGTAATTAGATACCTCATACACCCAACACTGAGTATTTTTAAGTGATTTTTAGTATGTGGCTACATTACATACATATTTAACTATACAACGATATAATATATGTTATCAATAAGTCACAATGTTTATTTTTTACTATAGTTTATCATATTTGTTATGAAAAATATTATTATCACCACATGCATGTTACTTGATTAAAGTATTACATATTATCATGATTGTTTACTATGCGAATTATATAAGATAGTTTAATTGTAACTAATTTATTTATCAATTTAGTATACTAAATATATATACATAATGCTATTGTATATATTATAATAAAAAACTACTTATCAAGCCATGTATATATATTTTATGGAGAAATATATATATATATATATATATATATATATATATATATATATATATATATATAATGTTTAAAGGAATGGAACCTATAACCTACCATTAAGGAAAAAGTTTAGGGGCAGATGTGTATATATAAACCTTTC
The DNA here is from genome assembly GCA_037957365.1 of Torreya grandis. Classification (NCBI taxonomy): domain Eukaryota; kingdom Viridiplantae; phylum Streptophyta; class Pinopsida; order Cupressales; family Taxaceae; genus Torreya; species Torreya grandis. Next base: position 442,030 of record JARHVA010004616.1, on the reverse strand, counting down.
ATATAAAATGTAAAGATTGAATATGTATGACAAACTATATATATACATGCAAAAATAATAATACATAAGTAGATAATTATATCTAAATGAGGTGATACATATAACTATTCTACTACTCTTTTCTTTAACTGGGATTGACATTTACTCAATGTATACACTTCATCCTCTATTAATGGCTTCCCAATTATGATAGGCTATTGTAATTAGCATACGATGTTTGCATATGCTCTTATAGTAATTGTTGGCATCGATGTGGATAGTAAAGGGTTTAGATGGGTTTCATAGAGGGATAATAGGAATTACTATTAAGAATTTAATTAGGAATTTTTAAGGTGTTTGTTGAATGTCAATCTGCTTAAATCTTTATGTTTTTCTTCCCAATTCTTGTAAAGACCAAGCTATGTTAAAGAACTCATGTAAGAGTCTTCTATAACATCTGATAAGACCCCAGAAATTCTAAGCCCTTATATGGTGGCTAGCATTTGTCCAATCACAAATCACTTGAATCCCAATACACCAGTTCATTAAAATATTATTTGTAACTCAATTTCAACATTATTTGTTTCTAGTATTCAACTTATTAATGAATTTATGACACAACATGACTTCATTCATCTAATGCTAAACCTATATATATATTGTACCATAGTCATATGATGACCGTGCTTAAGAATGGACATAAATGGATATGGATGTACATGGATATAGTGAGATGAATAGTAATATATAGTCTATTAATAGGGATATCACTAATCATGGTATAAACAATAGTGATAATTAACATTTTGTTATAATGTTAGGTTCTCATTTTACTTTTGATTGAGTAATGTTATACATGATATTAATATGAATATAAGAACTAGGTATATATTTACACTCAAACTATGAAGAAATATATATACCTAAGCTACGAGGAGGTTAAATCTATTTTTTGGCTATGTTTTGAACTTTGTGTAGAGATTATGTAATGTATCTAAAGCACAAGAGTTTTATATGAACAAGTTGATAGAGTCAAACCCCTATAAATATATAAATATAAAATACAGACTACTGTAGAATAAAAATACATAAATAAAACCTTACAAATGCCTTATATGTTGAATTTGAACTAGAGGTTGATTTATTCTACTTTGAGAAATAATAATAAATAATGAGAGTGGAATATTGATATAGAAAGGTGTATTGACTGTAGTACTTAGTTTATGTCTTTATGATTCATGGATCTAATGATTATAAAAATCTTATAAAGACTTTGATTAGATTTATTAATGACTATTAGTATATATACATATAATATTAAAAATTGGTGTGTGGTACATATTATGAGTATATTAAAATTTACAAGTGTGTGTGTGTGTGTGTGTGTAGATATATATCATGCTGTGTACCTATGAGTTATAGTAGTATGTCCTTTAAACATAAGATATACATGATTGGTATAAACCATATTTGCTTGCTTAATATTATGAGGCTTTTGATTCTTGAAATTATAAAACTGGTTATTCGTAATTGAGTAGTGTGCTCATGTACAATGAACTATGATATTATGGGATATTATAGAGTTTATTTTGTTTGAAAACTACAGTCTAAATATATGTTATACCTGGGTGGTATAAACTATAATTGTTATGTCTAGATTCATTCATACATTTGGTGGATTAAATGTATGAGTGTTACTTATTTCTATGAATAACATATTATATGATAGTAAGAATTAATGTATTGTGTTTGCTTATGAAAATTAGAATATGTAGCCTAATATATAAATTATACCCGATCGATATAATTTGCACTTATTTTCTAATTAATTATGTAAAAAATGATATTGTAGAGATTCATTCATAAGTTTGATGGACTAAATGTATGCATTTAATTATTCTTATTCTTAACATGTTTTATTTTTAGTAAGAAGAAATTTATATGAATCTATTGGTTATATTTATGTTAACTAAATATTGAAGTGTTGGTGTTGAGTTAGTAGTGAGACAGATCTCACTAACATCACAATGCAGATGAAGGTAATTTGATCAACTGATGTGTATAAAATTGACTGATCTTAGAGATCAATAACTATTGAAAAGTTTAACCAATGTAATATTAGTGAGACATTGCCATTTAATGTGTATGATTTACATGTTTTTATGATGCCTTTTTGGAACAAGTTTTTTATGGTATATCAGATATTTTTTTTAAAAATTATACAGCATAGAGGTACTAACTTATCTTTTTGAATTCCCACACCATCACTATCTAATCATATGTGGGAAGGCCATTCCCTGATAGGTAATTATGTGGGGGATCAATGGTTTTTGGTTGGTGTGAAAAAGCACTCAAATGATGTTCTCCGTCCCCACAATAGTACTTACTTGGAGATGACACTTGAGATTGTCATTGATACTAGAGTTTGAGAAACTTATGCTCTGTAAAGCCATGTATCTTATATATTTATATTTTAATGTATTTATTATTGAAACATTATCATGATGAGTTTTAATTACTTACTTATTGTACATTGACAATAGTGACTGTATGTTATACCAGTCGTGGCTAGATATTTGTAATTACCTTCTATATTCAGTTATGATGTGTTTCTTATGATGATAGTGATCAGTGATGAGTAATGTCACTTAATTATTTTATAGTTATCATATTTGTGGTATTTTATATTGATTACTAATTAGATTCTTGTGGTGTAATCTAATGAAATAATATGTGATTAAAAAAAATATCATGTTTCTCTAGTCAAACATAGTGGGTTTGTTACAAGCTGAGATTATGATGGTTATGAAAAATAAATTACATATATAGAGAGAGATATTTGAGGACACATGCCCTCAATAATAGTGTAAGGGTGAGTTTCAACACTATCATTGAGTTTGTTTCATCTCAATAATGCAACCCAAATATGTGCATAAGCTAGTGAGTGTGAGTGATTTAAGTAACACACACCATATATTTGGTGAAGATTGATGATTTAACGAAATCCAAATATAAGTCTAGTAAACTTAGATTATTTAATCAAATATAGCATATAATTTTGGTAAGATTGAGTCACTTAATCAACTCAATCTTACAAAGGTGAACCAACCACTGTAGTAGATTAAATCAATAACAATATTTAATAATCTATCATGGGTATGATAAAAATTCATAATAATTTGAAATATAAAAAATTATTTGATTTTACAAATTTAGGTGCCTTTTGCATTGAATATATACCCAATATATGTCTCAAGCTAAAATATGAGTATAATAACAGTACTAATGTATAAAATTATGTCATAAATATGTATCTAAATCATATAATGGTGAAATATTATGAATTTGAAATTGGTGCAAGTGTGAATAACATGTTTCTATAGCATGCTCCATTGTACCCTAGATAATCTAAGAATCGATGTAAATGTGAATAATACTTTCCCTAACATGCACTTACTATAATTTGAAGCTGCTAAGCACTAAATAAGTAAGGAGGTCATGCATTTTTGACATGCCCCCACTATAATCTTAAACTATGAAAAATGTGGGGGTTGTACCTCAATGATATGCACACACTGATATGCCTACTCCCTCCCTTCCCTTTTGAGGTGAGGGGAAATGGAATCGAGTAGTTACTTTACCTTAAAAGAATAAGATAAATGTATAAGATGTGTATGGATCATGTAACATATAGGAGTAACATGTCTAGATAGATATAGCATTGAGATATGTGATATGTGATTATATCAAGTACTAAGGTGCATGATATAAATCATGGCAATGTCTAGAGCATAATAGTACTCAAACACACACACAAGAGCACTTAAAAGCAACAAAAGGAAATGAAAGGTCCAAGGAGACCTCATATAAGATGCATGTCAAATGCCACACAATTAAAGGGACACGACTTAGTCAGATATCTAAATAACATAAAATAATATATTGAAATGTACATATAATAAATAATGACATATTCAAATGTTCAAATAGGAAAACCAAGGAATGGGAGCCATAATAAATGGAGTATATTCAAACAATCAAATAGGAAATACAATGCAAGACAATAATCAAACACTCAAGTAAGTGCATAAATGAAGGCATAGAATATAGGCAACCAACATGAACATAGCATACTAGTTCCTACACGTGTTTGTAAAAAGTGTTAAGTACATAGTATATCAAGTATATTATGAAAATTATAAGCATGGATATTGACATGTGTAAGTATATATGCGCAAACATGATAATGGAAACTGATTATATAATAATATAATATAGGTGTATCATTATCAAATAAGTAGATGCCCCTAATGTACTTATGATGTGAGTAGAGAGAAAGCCCAACATATGTATATATATCATGTATTTTTGTATACCTATATCACACTCAAATGATGCGTAAAATACACACACATAAAATAATATATTATGTACTTACATGGTACAAAATATTACAACTCATCATATATTATGTACTAACATGGTGTGAAATATTATAACTTAAATAAATTCTTTAAATTTTTTTAAAATATTTTTAAATTTTGTTGAATATTTTATATTTTTAAAAATATTTACAAAGAAAAACAACTCTATAATAACATTGAATTTCTTCTAATATTTTTAAATTATTTAAATATTTTTAAATTTCCTTGAATATTTATTTTTAAAATGTTTGAAAAAAATAAAAATAAAAATAAATTAAAACCATTTAAACATTTGCCCCAACTAAATAAATATATAATATTTTAAGAAAATATACTAGAAAGGAAAAGCATAAAAAGAAAATCACTAGATAATGAATGAAGTTTTTTTTAAATGTCTTGATATTGGTAAGCGGTTCTTTTTTGACTTCCAGGAACTTATTATTGAAAGGATACTCTGGAAACATGAGCCACATGATCATGGGGACTCCCATGCTTATGCTCTCTAGCATCGAATTCCATCTACAGTGGCTCAGAAAGGCTCTGACAAAAGGATGGGAGAGAATGAGAAGCTGCGGCACCCACCCCCATATGACTAGGCCCCTATCTTTTGTCCACTCTTTGAACCCCTATGACATCCCTATTCTAGTAGCAGTTTGGATGTGTTTGATGGCCCATATGAACACCTACTGGCTGGCCTCTAGTCCCCTTACCAATGCCCCCATCTGCTCTTTGTTGAGAAACAACTGGCTCCCAAAACATACAAAAACAATCAAGTTTGGGCTCCTACAGTCCAACCACTGCAAACACTCTACCTCGCTGATATCTGCTACCTTACCATGGCTATCACCTGCCACACATTCGATACCCTCTGCGTCAAAAATCTTCTTGGGAAACATAGGGCCTACAACCCAAACAGGCCTCCCGATTAGGTGCTTAATGTGATCAATCCCCAGTGGATCCATCTCATAAAAAGTGTTAAAAATTAGCCCCTAGCCTTCCTATAGAATCCAAAAAACTAAACCAAATCTGAAAAGCTAAACCAAATTTCTATGTCCACAGATAACAGCAGAAAAATAGAGTATAAACTCAAAAAAAAATAGAGCACTCAAAAAATATTTATTTGTAGGATATATAACTATTTCATTATTCATAATAATTTCTGTTGCTATCAAAATATATATCAGCAAATAGAACTACACACTGTAGCCTTTACATGTAGAAATCTTAAGATTTAATTAGACTTAACTAAAAAGAACTAAGAAAATAGTTACATGCATTTATTTGCCATGCTAGAAGATTGGCAGTTCAGTAAAAACAAAGTTTAGTAACTGCACTCTTCACTAAAGAAAAGAAACAGACTACAAAATAGAAATTAGCTAACTAAATCTATGAATCTGTGCCAGAGGTAAAGTCCAGTTGATGTTGAAAGACCAACATGCAACACATTTAGTGGTAGTAAAATTGGGTGTTTAATTGAAACTCCGGCATTAGTTATCAACATACTCCCCCTTGATGCTGAGAGGGCTTACAATTTGATCTCTGAGTGTCAAAAATTGATCTGTTGCAACTATTTTCATGAATATATCTACCAACTATTCTTTAGTGTTGATGTATTTCAATTCTACTACCTTCATTTGCACTAAATATCGAATAAAATGATGCTTTAAATCAAAATGTTTTGATCTGCTGTGATGGACTGGATTCTTGGCCAATTTAATAGCACTGATGTTATCACAAAAAATAATTGTGGGCTAAACTTGAATCTCTTCAATTTCTTCAAGAAGTTTTATAAGCCATAATGCTTGTGTACCTACTGAAGTGACTGCAACATACTCTGCTTCTATAGAAGAAAGGGCAACTATACTTTTCTTCTTTGAGCTCCAAGTAATCAAACTAGAACCAAAAGAAAAATAATTCTCAGATGTTGACTTTCGGTCATCCAAACTACCTCCCCAATCAAAATCACTAAAACCAACAAGATTGAACCTTTTAGAAGTGTAGTAATAAATACCAAAATCTAGAGTGCCTTTCACATACCTCAAAATTCTTTTGGCTACCTTCATATGTATTTCTGATGGCTCTGTCATGTACCTTGAAATAAGTGAAATTGAATAAGCAATATCAGGTCTTGTATGAGTTAGAAACATTAAGCTTCCAACATTACTTCTATAAGTTGTCTCATCAACTGTTTTAACACCATCATCTCTACACAACACAACTCTATGAGCAACTGGAGTGGACACTAGTTTACAATCAACCATATCAAATTTCTTCAACATATCTTTAGCATACCTTGTTTGACAAATAAACAATTTATTCTCCCTTTGATAAACCTCCATTCCTAAAAAATATTTTATAAGGCCTAAATCTTTCATCTCAAATTCATTCATCATGAAAACTTTGAATTCATCCTTCATCATAGAACTGCTACACATATACAACAAGTCATCAACATACAAACTTATAATTAGAATATCATTACCTTCTTGTTTGTAGTAAAGGGTAGGTTCACTCTTACTTTTTCGAAAGCCATTCTCTTGAAAATATCCATCAATCCTAGCATACCATGCTCTTGGTGCTTGTTTGAGGCCATACAAAGCCTTCTTTAACTTATAGACATGATTTTATTTTTCTTGCACTTCAAAACCTTGTGGCTATTCCACATATACTTCTTCTTTTAAGTACCAATTCAAAAAGGCACTTTTCACATCCATATGATGGATGCTCCAATTATTTTGAGCTACTAATGAAATCAACATTCTAATGGTATCTTGTCTTGCTACTGGTGTAAATGTCTCTTCATAATCAGTGCCATATTTTTGTGTGAAGCTTTTAGTAACTAATCTTGCCTATTGCCTTTCAACACTTCCATCACTGTTACACTTAGTCTTGTAGACCCATTTGGTTCCAATCTTCTTCTTGTCATGTGGAAGCTTGATAAGCTCCCAAGTGTCATTCCTGTGAATAGAATCTATCTCTTCTTGCATTGCTTGCATCCAAACCTCATTAGTACATGCATCTTCAAAACATGATGGTTCAAAATCAGCCTTGGTAAGTAAAGCAAAATTCAGTGTCTCACCTCTTGGATTTTCTTCATGTGCTTGATTTGAACTCCTTTGATAAATTTCACTCAATCTTCTTACCTTCCTTACAGAACTAGGACTTGAATCTGGACTTACACTTGGAATTAAACAACTAGATGAGGGGTTACTTGGTGGATTTGTAGCACTTGAAACAAAAATATTAGTGGGCTGCCCATGATCAATATCATCCATAATAACTTCATTTAAAATAGATTTTGACTTTTTCATATGGCCTTTTTGATGACCATAAACTCCCCCTTCATCAAAAATCACATCTCTTGACACAATAAGCTTATTAGTGAGAGGATTATATAACCTGTAAGCCTTACTTTCCTCACTATATCCAACAAAAATACATGACTCACTTTTGGGATCTAACTTTTGCCTCTTTTGATCAGGAACATGAACATAGGCTAAGCAACCAAAAACTTTGAAATAATTAACATTTGGCTTTTTCTCATACCAGGATTCATATGGAGTCATCTTGTCAAGTGCACTAGTGGGACTCTGATTGAGAATATATACTATTGTAGCAACTGCATCTCCCCAAAAAGAATTACGTAATCCCTTTGTTTGTAGCATGCTTTGTGCCATCTCCACCACTGTACGATTCTTCCTTTCATCTACACCATTTTGTTGAGGTGTGTATGCAGTGGTGAGTTGTCTTCTAATGCCATGCATATCACAATAACCTTGAAAGGCTTTTGAACAAAATTCTCCTCCACGATCAGTCCTTAAGCATTTGATTTTGCACCCTTTGCCATTTTATACATGGGCTCTAAACCTCTTGAATGTATCAAGAGCTTCACCTTTGGTCTTCAAAAAATAAACCCAACACTATCATGAGTAATCATCAATAAAAGTAATGAAATATGATGACTTATCCAAACTCTTTGTCTACATAGGACCACAAATGTCTGAATGAACTAACTGGAGTGGACAATGGGCCCTCCATGCATTGCTTTTTTGGAAATTTCTCTCTTGCATGTTTTTATTTAGCACATCCTTCACAAACTTCTTTGTGCTCTTCAACCTTAGGAAAACTAGAAACTAATGCTTTTGATGTTAGAATCTTCAAACTATGAAAATTTAAATGCCTATACCTGAGATGCCACAACCAACTTGTATTCTCATATGCCATATTGACAAGGTTCTTGTTATGTTCACCAAAATTTAATGAAAACATCCTATTCTTTGTCATAGGCATAACTGTTACCACCCTATTTCCTTGATTCTTATCATAAATTATACATTGTTAATTTTCAAATACAACTTTATAATTCTTTTCACATAATTGTCCAACACTCAACAAATTATGCTTAAACTTTGGAGTGTAATAAATGTCTTTAACACTCTTCATACCTTCTTTTGTATGGACTTTCATAGCTCCTTTTGTAGCAACCTCCAATGATTTTTCATCAACAAGATTGATCTTGGATTTAAACTTCCATCCATTATAGAAAAAAGTTTTTCATTCCCTGACATGTCGTTAGAATATCCCGAATCTAAATACGAAATATATGTAGAAATATTTTCAGCTTTGTCATATGATAAAAAAAAATTATCTGGAGGATTCTCATCACCTTTTTGAGCATAATGAACACTTTTACCATTATTACCTTCTTTTAATCTACACTCATAATTAAAATGGCCATACCTATTACAATGATAACACTGAATATTTCTTTTATCAAATTGGCCTCTACCTCTTCCTCTGAAGCCACCTCTTCCTCAGAAACCACCTCTGCCTCTATTTCCTCTTGAGTAATTCTGATTTTGACCTCTACCTTGGCCTTGATTACTTTTGATGCTACTATTGGCATCTTCATTCTTTTTTATTTGTAATTTGGAGGAAAAAGCTTTCTCTTCACTTTCTCTAAATGAATCTCTCAATCTTTCTTCATGAGACATCAAAGATCCAACTAGATGATCAAATTGAAGGGTAGACAAATTCTTGCTTTATTCTATGATTATGGCAACATGGTTCCACCTTGGTGTGAGAGACCTCAACACCTTTTTGATCACAACCTCATTGTTCACAATTTCACCAAGTGTAGCGATCTTATTGACCACATCTTTTACTCTGACACAATAGGTACTCACACTTTCAGCGTCTTGCATTTTTAAATTCTCGAATTCTCTCTTCAATGTCTGTAACTTGACAACTTTGACTTTATCACTACTTTGGTAAGCTTCTTTTAGAGTCTTCCAAACATCCTCTGCTGTCTTTGCTCCTGCAATTCGTGGAAATAGGCTCTTATCTAGAGCTATTTGAATATGAAATAAGGCTTAAGCATTCTTCTTCTTAGCCTCATTCTAAGTTGTTTTATCATTCACTGTGAGGGCATTCCAATCTGCTGGCTCTGCATACCCTGATTCAGTAATCTCCCACAAATCTTTTCCTATCAAAAAAGTCATCATTTTGATACACCAATAATCAAACTCATTTCCATCAAATTCTGGGATGGGCAAGGAGTTAGAATTTGACATGATAAATTTTTGGCAAAATTCCAACTACTAAATCTTTAACCCAAAAGAAAAATCCCTACTCTGATACCAAATGTAGAATCTGAAAAACTAAACCAAATCTGAAAAACTAAACCAAATTTCTATGCCCACAAATAACAGCAGAAAAACAGAGTATAAAACTCAAAAAAAGAACATAGCACTCAAAAAATCTTTATTTGCAGGCTATATAACTATTTCATTATTCATAATAATTTCTGCTGCTGTCAAAATATATATCAGCAAATAGAATTACACGCTGTAGCCTTTACATGCAGAAATCCTAAGATTTAATCAGACTTAACTAAAAAGAACTAGAAAATAGTTATATGCATTTATTTGCCGCGCTAGAAGATTGGCAGTTCAATAAAAACAAAGTTTATTAACTGCACTCTTCACTAAAGAAAAGAACCAGACTACAAAATAGAAACCGGCTAACTAAATCTACGAATCTGCGCCGGAGGTAAAGTCCACTTGCTGTTGAAAGACCAACATGCAACACATTCAGCGGCGGTAAAACTGGATGTTCAATTGAATCTCCAGCATCAGTTATCAACACTTCCATGCTGCTATTGATCTCTTCTGCAACAAAACTTTGCATTGGATTGGTCTCCGGGTCGCGAAAAATCGCAGGCAAGTCCGATTTCCGCAGCTTAAAATCGAAGGAAAGGTTGGGAACATCGAAATACTCCTCGTCCCCTTCCACATTCTTCTGTGGCGTGTACTTCGTGAAAGAATGCATCACAGACATCGCAAACGCTCCAGACGTCTGGAAAACCACGGTAGGAATCCCAAACGTTGCGGCGGATTGGTGAACCCAGCTCGTAAACATGTCACTTATTATACATTTTCAGCATTTTTTAGCTGCAGCTTCAGTCATTGTTCTAACTGTGAAGCCAGCTTTTGGGACGATTTCATGAGAATTCCGTTCATATGCAGCGGAATATTGGCGGAGCTTTCGATACCGGGGGGCACGCCTTCGATGGGAGGCATGGGGAACGCCACCAAGCGAAGGTCGAGATGAAGATTCGAACTGTTGAGCAGCTTGTCCACCTGAGGGTGGAGACGCGCAACATTGGCGGGTGTAGTTATATAGGAAACTATTAAACCCTGAGATGCGAGAAGCTTGGCGAGTTCGAGGAAAGGAATAAGATGACCCTGGCCAACATGGGGAACGGCCACCACATGAGGCTTATTATTGTTATTGATCCCCATGATAAAATTCAACTTTTCCGTGATCTCCAACGCATTGAATATTCCTGCACAAAAACAATAAAAAGGTTGAATTGCTGAATTTATCTTCGAATTGCCTTGCATGGCATTACATTTCAATTAATTTATATTAAACTTTAATGTCACTGGAAGTCAAAATAACCAATGGATTGAAGAAGAAAATATCAAACACATGCAAACCATCTGACAGAATAATATGAAATTAATGTAAAAGTTTGGATTCCCAAATAATATTTGCCTTTAGTTATAATGGGATGCTGAAGTACACATTAATTGCATGCTAATCATTTGACAATCAGTTCATAATAAATTATATTAAAATATTATTTAAAATTTTAAATAAAAGTAACAAAAATTAAAATTAAATTATATATAAATTTAAATTTAAATTTTATAAATTTTAAAATAAAAAATCAAGTTTGATTATTTTAAAATTAAAATTTATAATTTTTAAATCTATTTATATTAGAATTATTATAAATTTATCAAAAATTGTTGATAGGATAAACAATTTTGTGAACCTTCTAAATTAATTATTTGTATTAGCATTATTATTTAGTTTAAATATATTATTATTTATTAAATGATGAAATGTTTGATAAAGAAGGGTTGTGTGGAGGCAAGATAGAAGAAAAGGGATAAACAATTACAGTCAAAACTTCTTCAATCAATTTCAACATAATTTTTATGGATTGTATTATATTTCAATAAAAGGCTTAAAGTAAAATTTACATTAAAGCCTTGGAAATTATGGTTTTGAACTTATTCGTGTTTAAAAAAAAAAAAAAAAAAGTAAAGCAAAGCTATAATTTAGATTTCCAAATTATGTTTACTTTAATTATAATAACAATGTCAATATAATCTCATACACACACATAAATAAATTAGTTATTTCATTTCTAAAAGTAATTTATTTAGGATGACTTTTTTTTTTTTAAAAATTATGCATTAAATAATATCTATTAACCTTAAAATAAAACACACATGAATAATAGTTAACAATGTAAGTATTTATAAATCTTAATTAAAAAAATTTACGTTAAAATTATTAAATTTTAATTTATTTATATTTTTTAATTTTAAAATAAAATAATAGTTAAATTTTTAATTTTAAAAATAAAATTACAAATACAATAGCTAAAATTACATTATTTAAAACTTAAAATCAAAAATTGTTTATTTAAAAAAAGGGTGAAAAAATGAGTGGTACTTAATAATTATGATGTGATTAGGAGAGGAGTAAAAAAATGTAATTGAGTCTTTTCATTGAAGGTATTATATATATATATATATATATATATATATATATATATATATATAATGATTTTTTATTGAAATGTAGATCGGTCTAGGATACAATCGGAGATCTAGATTCTTATGTAATTTATTAACCATTTGAATATCATCTATATACTAGATACTACCAGATGTATATCAGTTATTACTAACAACAGTCACTATCGATCTCAAGAATAACCAATAGCTATCAATGGCCTTAAGAATACAACCATATGCTTTTCTAGAGATTTGAACTTGAATAGGAATTGAAATAATCAAACTATTTAACCAACTCACCCACATTTCATTGGCTTAAAATTTAAGGTACAAACATTTTTATAATCATAATATTCAAACTAACGATGAATAGTATTCCTAACCATAGATTGTTTTATCTCGTTGCATTAAACATAAGTTTTAAGTCATATATTAAACCGATACTCCATTGTATTGAATACTGCCTCATTATATGAAACATAGGTTTCAAGTCATATGCTAAACTAATAACCCATTGTATTAAATAATTTTCATGAATAACTCAAATTGTAATTGGATTTACGAATAGAAGATGTGCTAATTGTAGTAATGGCAAGCAACACATTCTTGGGGAAAGGCGAAGCTAAAATTATTTGAAAGTATCCATATTACCCCAAGAAAACTAAACATACCCGATAAGCTCACACGATTGACGTGGAATTCAAATGCCAACCAAGGAAAAAAAAATGTTTGAAATAACAAAGGGAAGGGAAGGCATACATGTGAATAGCCTTAGAGCTCCCCATGTCATTCATTATTTTCCAAGAATGAAAACAACAAACACGGATGGTGAGCTCTGAAACTCCTCAACCATGTCACACACCCCTTCCCCTGAAATAAACCATTGTGAATTTTATATATATATCTATATATATATATATATAATTCCCATCTCCCGCCAGTTCATGATTATAATCATGGTCGGTATTTATAAAATGAATGTCTCTAGAATATAGGATTTTAATATTTCCACTAAAGAAGTGTGAGCCACCATTTTTAAAGTGATATTTTGTAAAGATGGTAAGGTGATCTGTTACTGGATTTCCATTTCACCTTCTTTGTATATAGAGAAATTTACAAAATCTTTACATTCTTTAATAATAATAAGAGTTGCTAATTTCAAATGTGATATTTAAAATAAATTTGTAAGATCTTTACAATCTTTATTAATAATAAAACGCTTTTTATTTCAAATGTAATATTTTAGTAATATATTTTAATAGTATTTTTAAATCCTCTTTAATATTAATATTGGTTTGGTTATTTTCAAGAGATATTTTTAACCCTTTTTAAAAAATTAGACTTAACAAAATTATCGGTACATTTTCTTAAACCTTCAATGTAATCAAATAATAGGAAGCCTTTGCCATTTCTACAAATACCCTCGACTCCCAACCACCCAACATTTCCTTTTACTACATTATCTATGTTTATCTTAATAGTCAGAACTTGAAAAAGTGCCAAACTATTCTTTCAACATATCTTGATATTTCTACTAAAAATTTTCATTAGAAAAATTATATTAAATTTGATTTGAAAATTAAATTAAATTTTAATAATTTAAAATTTTAAACATTAAATTTATTTCTATTAAAATAATTGATTTAGGGAAAGGTTTTGTTAAATAAAAAATTGTTGATGATTAAACAATCTTGTAACATTCTAGATGACGTTTTTTTAATGGCACTATAATTTAGTTTAAATATAATTTTATATTATTTCTCATAATCACAATTGCATTTATTTAAGTGTTAGAAATTAAGTGATGGAATGATTGATAAAATCTATCACTCCTCACTATTTTGTATACTAGATGGAATAATTTAATCTTTAAGCTCTTTACAGTGTTTCATAATTCTAGCTTGGGCATCTATAAATAATGTGCATTATGGTGAAAGTTCCTCTTGTAAAAATTTTTATTAAAATTACAAAGGTAAAAAGCCTTCTAAAAATATTTTAAAGGAAAATAACAATGAAATAATTTAAAATTACTCCATTAAAAACATGCTATCCACTTTATAGGGTTAGTGGAGGACCTTAAGTCTAAGAAACTTATGAATGATGGAATCCTTTTAGATAAAATAAAAAGAATTACGACTGAGAAAGCTATATAATTTTAGAAGGCATTACTCTTGGAAGGAATTGAAGATGAGAAATTACTAAAATAAATAGAAATAAATATGTTTAGAGCCTAAATTTTAGGTTAAATGGGTGAAGGTGCCTCTATAGATTCTATCTTTCAAGATATGAAAGATCTTGAAGAATCAACTCTTAGGTTAGATATGTTTAAAGTGAATTAACTAATTACAATATAAGCTATTTTTTTGGAAAAAATATTCTTTCCATGAATGAAGATGCTGAGAAGATGGGTCCTAGTATCATGTACAGGATTGACAGTGTGTGGTCTCTTCTAAAATCCATGATAATGTACAATATTTTTAAGAGGAAAAAAGTAGATGGACTTTTTTCTCTAATTAAAAATTGTCACTTCATATTTTTTTGATTTGTCTCTAGCCAAGACTCTTACAAATTTAATAATGGAAGATGAATAAAGTGAATGAGATACTACTATCGCAATTTTTTATTCTAGTGATGACACCAATGAATAATAATATGTAATCGGTTCCTTTTTTTAAGATTTATAAAATATTTTGTAAGATTGGAAATTTATTTGTGATTAATTTAATTTATCTTTTCATTTATATTATTATACATGTTGATTATTTTTATTGAATTGTAAAAAAAAATGTTCTTATAAGATTGATTTATTAGTAAGATAATTGAATGATGTTTGTTATAATTAACAACTAAACTAGTAAAGTGTATTATTATGGTGAGTGTATTTTATATATATTTATATATATAGATATAGAGAGAGAGAAATACTATATTTTATTAGGAGGTTATAAAAAAAAATTAAAAATCTTAAAAATAAATCTTTGAAAAAAAATATGCTTTTTAATTTTTTTAGAAAAATATATATACACTGCATTTTTATATATATAATTTAAAATATATTTATCTAATTAATATCATTCCATTAAAAAATATGAAACTAGATTTAATATCTGATATATTTATTTGATGTTATTAAACATTTTAGTGGATAAATTTTGTTTTGGTTGGAGAATTATCTTGTCATAGAGTGGTTTATCAAATATGCATGCTTGTGTTTAAACAAGTGTTAAAAAAAGAATAGTTATTGTTTGACCAATGCATCGATCTACTAATTTTTTGATTGATTAAAACTCATATTTCAATTATAATATGAGAAGTTTTATTAATATGAAATTATTATTTCAAGAAAACCTCTATAAATAACTAGTTCTATTTTCTTTTCCAATACATAAAATCAAAAATTATTAAGAAAATAAAAAATAAAAAATAATTATGTTGATGCACCAAAATAAAAATGATTTCACTTCATACCATAAAAAATAGATATTTTCATGATTTAAGAAGGAAAGTGTGAAAAAAAAAAATTAAAGAAGTGAGATATAATATGGATGTGGGAAATAGATAAAAGAAATAAGATGGATGGAGACAATAAATTACAATTATAATTTCTATCAATTAGAATATAATTTACACATGTTGCATTATATTTCAATGAAAGGCTTAAGGAAAAACTTACATAAGAGCAATAAAAGATTTAAATTTTAATTTTGATAATACAAGAACCCTTTTAGTTTACAAAATTATAGATATATAAATTTGATATTTCACATTTTAAAAATATTAATTTCCAAATATAATTTTACATATTTAGACAACATATATAAGTTTGACTCTTGAACACATTTTATTTCTATTAATTTATCCATCCACAATCTCAACCACTTTTATCCACCAAAAATATTTATTTAGGATTAATGTGGTATATACAAGAATGCATTTTGAATCCTAGACAAAAATTCTCTATATCTCATATCCTCTTTTTCACTCCTAAGATACTTTCAATAAACCTAGATAATGTCATCAACTATATGTATCTCTTTCTACCAACAATGTCTAAGGAGCCTTAATAGCTAATTTTCAAATTATGAAATATCCATTAGGTTGGCCCAAACAAATTTCATTAGTTAATTGTTGTGATAAATTAACAAAGAGTAACATATATATATACCTATACAAATCATCCTTAAGTTATATTAGACAAAACCTTATATATCTCACTCTCATGGAATATCTTTCAAAATATATATGTATACATATATCAAATCCTGAAAGAGTGGATCAAGACAAGTCCATCAAGAAAAATTAAAATACAAAGAGGTCAAGATTGCATGGTACCAAATTTCAAAGAATAAAATATGGGACTATATTTTATATTGTTCATAATTTTGCACACACTCATGTAAATGGGAAAACTATGCATGGTTTGAGCCCTCTTTAGAGTATTAGAAATCATGTAAAACTCAACTATTCACATGCAATGGTTGAGGTTAGTCCAAGCTAGAACATAAACCCATTTTTAATTATTTTGTCATCTAAATATCTTTCTATGGTTATGGAGGAAAAAATGCATTCTAGTGGTTTCTATACATCAATGCAAACATCTGAAGCAAAATTACACAAAAGAAAGATAATTCAAATAGGTATCATTAGTATGTAAATGTTTTGAGGTCATACACACTACCAGAATAGACACAAAATATTTGTTATTCAAGGAGTCTGCGTCTATTAGTAGTTTCTAAAAGGCCATAAACATTATGCCATTTCTAGGATCTATTTGTTGTATAATATTGAATCTTATTTATATACCATAGCTACTTCCTAGATTTAAGAATAGTCCATGTGAGTTAAATATCTTATCCATTTATATTAGCTTGCTTGTCATAAATAATCATGGTGTATTTTAAATAAACCTTTTCAATTCAAATTATTATACTTATTTTCTTTAATTATATAATTTGGATTAGGTTAATTTATTTTTCCATTTTATTTTATAACTATAAAATATTCCCAAAAAAAAACCTATTTAAACAAGTAAAATTACATTGGTAAAAAAAGGGGAAAAAATAATTTTTAATTTTTCATATAAAAAATTATCCATACATTATTTTTTCTCCATAATTTATCCAATTTTATTTCTTGTAACTTATTTTTTATTCAATGGCTCAATAATCTATCCAAATTATCTTACACATGCTTTCTTACTTTATCGGGGATTCCCATTGACTTTAATTTTTGGCCACTTTCATGCCTAAATCGAGATTCAGTTCAATTTATAGCACATGACATAATCTAAGCCTAGAAATCACCTAAATTTCTCAAATTCATCTATGTAAGGGATTTAATTACTTAGAAATTTAGTGGGGATTACTATTTAGGGTATTACCCTGTATGCACTAATAACCTAGTTTGGCTTCAACCTTATTCAAATTATGACCTAGTAATTTGACACTCTTGGTCTGTTGAACTATTAATTCAAAACATTTAAAACAATTGACAAAAGCCAAAAGGAACTAAACAATTTTAATTAAATTGTGAATCTTAATTAACATGCCTAAGTAAAAATTCCAAGTTGAATTAGTGAAATTTATTTATCAAATAAGTAATTTTAACCAAATATCAAGTCGAAGGTCAAAGGAGCTAATAAATTAATTTATTAATTCCTAAATAATCCAAAAAAGTGAGTCAAAACCTATTAAACACATGACTATATTGAAAAGGGGTGAATCAGTATAAGATAATCTTTTAAAATTAATCAACCACAACAACTATAAGCATTCAAGTTCTAGTAATTAATAACATAAGAGAACACAAGATTTATGTGGAAACCCTTTTGGGAGAAAACCATGATAATATATATAACTCTTTTACAATGTTTGCATGCACCAACCTACTGGAGACAAAAATCTTGAAACTAAGCACCAACTTGATCAATTTGTGATTACTCACCCACTAGAAACACCTATCCCCTTTTCCAAGTAGAAACCCAACCAGTTTTTGAGCACTGACCCATAGGAGCACTAACCCCTAGACTATGAGGCACCGACCCCAAGCCAAATCGATTCCACCATTTGTGATTGCTTTTTCAATCAAATAATGGCTTCACTTATATTACACTTTCTCTCTCATTTATTTTATTATATACTTTCTACTCTCCTCTCTTTCATAATTCCCAAATGTTATTCTTCATTAAAATAAACATACCCTTCACACGTCTTTTCTTAAGAGATACTCTATTCCATTTTCTACTCTTCCTCTCGTCCTTCTCTCTCACATTTATATGATCTTCATTCAAATCAAATGCTTGTAATAATTTGACATATCTTATCCTTTACATATACTTTAAATAGATGCATCCCATCTAAGAGGCACCTCTTCACCAAAAGATGTGACTGTTGACATTTTCATTAACATTTCTATCAATATTTACATTCACATTCGACAACAATTCCATTCACTTCTGGCAACACTTCCATTCACTTCCAATAACAATTTCATTCATTTCTAGAAACACTTACATTAACTTCTATAAATAATTATGTTTGAAATTTCCATTCATATCTCTTACAATTCCTTTAACATCAATGATAATTATTCCAACAATCTCCCTCTTTGGCATTGGTGGCAATCCTCATGAATTAGTATATGAACTCCCACTTATTGTGGTTCTCCTCCTTTGCTCCCTGTCTTGAATTCTCCCACTTTGACATCAATGGAAAAGGGTTTTCCACAATTATCCTCTCACCTTAGTACTCCCATTTTATTTTCTCTCTCCCCCTTTGACATCAATGGTAAATGGTTATACAAACTCTCACAAGCTCATCTATAAATAGCCTTCTTGATCCTTGGACCTAACAAACTACTCATAGAGATTATCTTTGGCTCATCTCACACAAGAAACAAGTCAATACTTTACATTATTCATAAGGGACCTAAGTTATCTCCCCCTAACTCCATGATCCTCCTAATCACACCACTTGAAGCCACAAACCAGAAGATAGCAACCAAAACATGCATAAATTTTCATAAGATTGGCATACCTTATTTGAATACACCTACACCCTTGTATATGCTACCAAATTCATACCAATCTCTAAACTTCTTAGACCCAAGATACCTATTTTAAAGATCAATACACCTTGTTATATGAATATCACTACAACTACTAATTTAAACATAAAAAACATGCTCAAAGCAACTAGACTTACCTGAGTCCATGCTTACAATAGCTCCCAAGACACACCACCATTAACTGATATAAAAACTGATCTATCAACTCACTTTCATGACTCTCTTGTCAAGAAAACAACCAAGACCCAAAAATCATCCACCATGCTTCTTCTTTATGTAAAGCATCTCCTTAAAGCCTAGAAGAGACACCCTACACAAAGGATGCTAGAATAAAGTGAACCCAAGAGATTCCCACATCTCCTCTATTACTTATTTTATCCTCTTGCATCCATAATACTGGTTTATTTCTCTTATAATCCATTTAGGCATGTCTAACTTCTTTGACTCACTAACCTCAACATTCATGATGTTTTTCATCTTCTTAACTCTTGCAACTATCTTACCTTCCAACACACTATCATTAGAAACTAATAACAGGGAATGAAATTAAAATTAGACCACTTAAAAAAGTTATAAAATGGAAATTCATGCCTTTAATCCAAATTTCAAGTCATTTGGAACTATAAAACCCCAAGTTATGGCACTTTTTGTGCAAATTAGGATCTACATGGTAGCAAGCAGGCTAGTTTAGAATTTCTTTTATATCTTGAGTTATGTAGGGTATCAAGAGATCAGTTTTTTATAGTTATATGACCACCCCATATACAACCTCCAATAATTGTACATAAATGTCTAATTAACAAAATTTACCATAATCATATAATTTCAAGGATGTAGATCCTCTTTGTCTCTATATGCATGCATTTGGGCTATGGAATTGACTTTGGAGGCCTAAATGATATGGAATGCTTCTTATGATAGATATTATAATTTTTTTATGAGTTTAATATGACCTTAAAAAGGGTATGAATCATCCTGGAATGCTCCCAAAGACTCAAGATCTCTAACCATACATAAACCTATTGAGAGCTTTCACTTTTTCACCTTGTGTACAGGCATGTGAGTGATCATTTCACCTATTTTCATGGATATCACTTGTTTAGAGGATTATTTGTGCCTATGAAATATCTCTATAGTATTCCAAGGACCTAAACATGCTTGGATCAATCATAAACACCCAAACTTATCTCTTTTCAACCAACTGCAAACCTCTTCATGTGAGGTTGTATGCATAACAAACCATCTTATAGGTCATCCTTGTAGGTTTGAAAATTTGAATATTCTAAGGTATTGGTAATAATCTCAAGATAGGATCTCAATTATGTCTTGATCATCTTTAAGCTCTTTCAAGCTTGGTATGATTTGGTATGAGTACTTTGTAATACACATCGAAATTGGTGGTGGGTTTATTGACCGAGTGTGAGGGGAGGCAAAGAACGTGGTCCTAGACATCATCCAACCATACAAACATGTTGGTAGTGTTAGTTTGTAGTGAAGAAGCACCAAAAATAGAGTTGTCAAACAATAGCTCCAATTTTGATAATATTTTTTGTTAGTGTTTATGCCCTCCTGAATAGTAGTGAAAATGTATTTCTGGGTGGACTTGGATGCCAAGGTCATGAAAACATGTTTATTCACCCATATAAATTTTATTCAAGTGATGTATTATCACCTGGGGGTATTGGAGGTAAAAATACCTATTAGAGCTTGAGAAATTATCTCTTCACTGCCAAAAAGTTATATTTTAGGACTTGTTACTACAACTCATGCCATGAATTACTATCGAATATTCAACTAAAGTGATTTTAGATGTAAGAATATTTTTAAAACACGTAGAAAAGGGATCTTATGGTTCATCAAAATGACTTATAATTTTTTTTCTATGCATGTCTAAAGTTATGATAAAAATTGGTATTTTCTTATATTGGGAAGGGCATTCTTGAGGCTAGAATAGGTGGTGGGTTTATCTACTAGGCATGAAGGGAGACCAAGAACTTCATCCTATAAATTATACACCAATTTTTACATGTTAAAAGTGATAATTTATAGTGAAGATACATCAAAAATGGATTTTTTGAAGAACAACTCAAACTTTGACAACACTTATTATCAATGTTTCTATGATCTTGAGTAATAGTGAAAATATATTTTTGGGTGGACTTGAATATCAAGGTCATGTAAACATATGTAATTCACCTATTTATACGTGATCCAAGTTATATATTTTCACCTAGGGATCCCAAAGGTAATAATGTCTGTTGGAGTATGAGAAGTTGTCTCTTCATTTCTAAAAAGTTGCATTTTAGGACTCATTAGTACAACTTGTGCCACAAATTTCTCTTGAAGGTTCAACCAATGTGCTCTAGGGTGAAACAATTTTTTTTAGACATGTAGAGAATGGATCTTATGGTTCATCAAAATGGATTATAGTTTTTGTTTTATGCATATCTGAAGTTAGGCCAAAATTTTGTATTTTTATTGTAATGAATTAAATGACTTATAATATTAAGTACTAAAAAAAACTATCAAATTAATATCCATCACAAAAAATAAATAAGGCTATATTATTTTTATAATATACACAAACATAGTTATAAAACTAAATTTAATTTTATTAAACAATATTTTATAATATATTTTAATAACATGTTTGCATTATTTGTGGTTAAGTTTTAAATAGTGTATGAACAAATAACTAAAAATTTGACATAAGATAAATCTATAATATGACTTTCAATAATAGTAACTAGATATAAATCATGCCTAAAAATAGTAATTTCAAGTAATTCAAATGATGAAACAAGCCATATAATCGAAGCATGAGAGAATAGAGATAGAAACAAAAATACTTAGTTATTGTTCTTATTTTTTGTGATTGGAATGGATATATAGAATTTGACTATACTATAACCTTGTAATTTAAAACTGACTATGTTTGGGGTCAGATTCAGAAGGATGTTGAATGTGTACTAGTTAGATTTAACTATTCTCCATATGTGTACCAATATAGGTGCTAAATATGTACCTTGATTCTAAATGTGTACTTTCTTCTTTTCAAGTTATGTATTTTTTGTTTTTTAGTGTGTTAGGAGATTATAAATCAAGTTTTACAAATACTCTACATTTGGGGTCAGATTTGACAAGACATCAAATCTACATTAGTTTTATTTTAAGGGTCTTTGTATGTGTATTTATATAGGTGCTAAATATGTATCTTGATGAAAATGTGTAATTTTTTTGCTTTTCAAGTTATGATTTTTTTTGTTGGTGTGATGGTAGATGATAAATAGAGTTCTACACCTACTTTATTGAATTGGTCATTGAAACATTATATTTTTATTGTCTTTAATCTTTGACTTGATTTAATATAAATAATTTTATGAGGAACTTCAACGGAGTTGTAGCTATATATTCATTGTGCATGGAACTAGAGTCAATGTAATCCTAATGCACTTAAGTGTAAATTTGAGAGTCAAAATTTTGTCTTCTTTCCCCAGTAAATCAAATATAACTACATATCCTTCATCTAGTCCTTTTTTTAGGACAAGATAAAATTAAAATATTATTTCAAATCCTTAAGAGCTTAGATATATAATTTTAGAGTCTACCTATAATTGAATCTTCTTGATGATTTCTTATTGAAATGCCTCTAGGAGGACTCATACATATGGTCATCTTAAGTTTGAATTAGAAATTTATTTGTATTCAAGATGATCAAAAAAATGAAAAATAACCAACAATCATGAGGTCAAATATCAATAAGAAACAAAATATGGAAGAAAAGCTTATAAAATTAAAAATGACTAATTCAATATGTTGTTGAATCTATATAGAACAAATTCAAAAGATCATCGATTCTAACCTAATAAAAGAAAATAGACAAAAAAAAAGGAGAACACATATGACCACATATTTAAAAAAAAGAAAAAATCACATGAAAAACACCAATAAATCTCTAATCTTAATCACTAGATCATATACAAAAATTAAGACTATTTTTTTAATTAAAATTAAATGTCTATATAATTCTTTTAATTTCATATGAATACATACATTATCAAAATAAACCAATAATTTACATACATACATACACACTTGAATAAGAATCCACCCACACATTTATCTTTTTTAATATTTTTTTAATATACACTCCTATCTTTTCACCACTTTAATGATACATATGATTGTGAATTAATCGATGTGATTATAAAGGCTTTTTTAAATGTAAAATCAAAAACAAAGATCATGTGCTGTCCCTCAAATTCATGACAACATATATATCATCTTCATACACATGTACCCACTTATCGTCTCAATACATTACACTTAATTGTTTTTTTTTTTTCATATATTAAAATAGATTAACTTCAATAGGATTTTCCAATCATAACGTGGTTTTTCTAGGGGCCTTCATAGTTATTCTTATATATTATAAATATAGTTGTCTTTATTTTGCTTTTGAAAAATAAATTATACTTTTGTTTGTTTTTATAGTTGTCCTTATATATCATAAATATAATTGTCTTTATCTTGCTTTTGAAAAATAGGTTATATTTTTGTTCGTTTTCATAGTTGTCTTTATATATCATAAACATAGTTGTCTTTATTTTAATTTTGAAAAATAAATTATACTTTAATCAACAAAAATGGAAAACAATAATATTAAATTAATTAATTATTTATTTAGTGTATCAACTTTGCAATAATATTAATTAATTAGTTTGTTTATTTACACAGTGTTGGGAATGCATGAACCCATGTGATTTAAGTTTTGGCTTCAAATTCATTGGCCTGCATAACTAATTTGTATGTCTTTTTTAAAAAATACAAGAGGGGTATAAACAAAACACTAAATAGTGCTGTGGTTGTATGGAAATAGAACACTCTGAGTTAATATTTGGACATAAAAATGTTTCAATCACTTTTATTATTTTGTTTGTTTGTGGTAATTTTTTAATTTATATATTAATTAATTAAATGTTATTGGTTCACAATAATATTATGAAATTATTCAATCTGATTATTTGCTCAGTTAAGAGTAATTTATTTTTATATACTATTTTTTTTATTTTGGATATGTTTTTATGTAGCACCTTCTTCAGCCACTTTAGAGTTAATTATAAAATTTGTCTTTTCTTTAATTTAATTAAATTATTATAATATTAATTATATATATTAATATATTTTGTACCAATTCATAATAGTGATATCATGTTTACATCCATAATTAATTGTACCATATTAATTACATAAATTACTAAATCACTTTTAGTCCATTTCACTGAACACAATCTAGGTTATGATCCTAGTTTATTGATTATGAATCCACAAGAGACAACTTCATATATGTTTTTCAAAAATAAATTTTAACCCCAATCCACATGAGACAACTTCATATATGGTTTTCAAAAATAAATTTCAACCCCAGTATCAAATTTTAAACACTCTAAAACCTATACAATGATTATAAAATTGTCACAATTAAACACTATGTAATTCTCATTTAAATTATGGATAACTGATTATATAATAATAAAAAATTATTTTATTTATTTTCCCAACTTACATATTATTCATATTTTTTATATAAATAAATATTTATATAATTGGGATCACTTTTTATACTTATACAAATGAAATAAGTGTAGTGTGTCCAACATACCTATGTAGCCACAAGGCCACCAAATAGGATCACAATACTCTTTATATATGAGTCATCATATTTCTCACGTGGCCTCCACAAAATAAAGTATCAACTCTAAAATTGTGCCTAAGACCGCTATATTTATTGTGGACAAAATGTCTAATTTAAAATGTGACTCATAACACAACACATTTATGCAACTTAAAAAAGAGGCAACTTCACTGATATTATCGAGAGTATGTGCATAGTGTTAGACTCCAGGATAGTGACATGTCACAATCACGTGAAATATATGACCCAAACCAAAAAAACCTTAGTCTTTGTTGATGTTCTTAGGGTTCAAAAAGTCACATAATCCATGGGATCCACAAAGTGAACATAGAGTCCACAAAGCCCATGGAATTCACGAACCCTTGGAATCACATATATCAATGGATTATTTTAGATTATTAGCTTAAAGGAAAGAGTATTAACTACATTACTCCATGTGAGGGGATGGTGCCTAGTGTCATGACCCCATCTATCATATGAAAAGGTGATAAAGAAAGACTATGATAAATGGTGGTCAACTTGTTTTCATGTAGAGTCGCTTAGTTAATGTGATTATTCATAGTAGCCATGCAAGTAGAAAAATAATTTCAATGACATAGGGATCATGGCTTGGCCAAAAGAGACAAAATAATTAATTCAAAGTTTCAACTATAAGAGAGGATTTTAACATAGTTCATTTCCAGAATATTAAGCATGTGATTATGGAAATTGCATCGCTATTATTTATGGTCATGAATTTCAACTACTGCATGTGAATTGGAATTTATATAGCATAATCATTTTGAAATGAGACCAAAGAGGAAGCACCTTAATATAATGGTCTCTTAATAAAATTTATACTAAGTGGCCTAAAAATATAATTCTTAACAATGTGAGTAACTGCAAAGTAACAAAAGGATCAACTATGATCTATTTGAGCCACATTAATATCTAATGTTTATAAAATCACAAATGACCTAGCCATAACTAATTGAAGATATGAATCGGTGGGAAGGTTTCTAATTTACTTAGAATTCTAAGCGATCACCATAATTATAGACAATCTATGAGAAAATACCACACTACCACAAGAATTACACTTTAGAATGAGATAATCTAGTCACTTGGCAAGCCATTGAACAATATTATTGAATATAGCTCATGTAAAATTAATAGATCATAAAGGCTGACACTAATACAACCCATTGACTTCATTAACCAAATATAATTATGTGTAACTACTAGACTTTGTATTTTGAGCAACCCTCTTCCAAATTATGAAAATTAAGTTTTGTTATTCTTGAATCTTCATCTAATCATGTGAGTAAAAAGAATATAAAGAATTCAATTATAAAATTTAGTCTCTCTATTTAAGTATCATTACATTTATAACCATCTCATCTTCTACCTAAAATTAGTTCACCAATATATTTTTTTAAATAGATACATATATGATTTACTAGTTAAGAGATAAAGACAAATTAATAAATTGTTATAAGTTAAATATGAATGAATGTATGAATTACTTATTAAGGAGATATGCTCAAATTAGTAAAATATTATAGGTTGAATTGCTCAAACTAAATAAACTATTATAAGTTAAATATGAATGAATGTATGATTTACGTTTAAAGGACATACACCTAAATTAATAAAATATTATAGATTGAATATGAATGAGAATTTAATATTATTTAAAGGTCCTACTAAATGATTTATTATAAAATAATAACATTTTTAAAGAATTTCTTCAATATAACAAGTAAATATATAACAAAATATATTTATTAAATATGAAAAATTTAACTAATCCCTTCTTTATTCTCTAATAACATCTTACTAACTACTAATTAATATAATATTATATTCTACCATACTTTCGTCTTCCTTATTCCCTTGTAACATCTTATTAAAAAGAGAATACACTAATTAATCATAAATAATATCTCATTCTATCATAATTTTCTATGAATCTAATTTACTATTATTAATTAAGACTTTTTCTCCTTTTATTAAAATACCCTCCCTCATTCTTATGAACTAAATTTTATAGTATAAATTTGATATGAAAAAAATATAATCCTAACTTATTTTGGCAACCAAATTAGGCATATATCAATAATATCTCATTATATCATACTTTCCTATGAATCTAATTTACTCTTACTAATTAAGACTTTTTCTCCTTTTATTAAAATACCCTCCCTCATTCTTATTAACTAAATTTTATAGTATAAATTTGAAATGAAAAAAATTGTAATCCTAACTTATTTTGCCAACCAAATTAGGCATATATCAAATTAATAATTTTGTATTTATTTGCAGTATTACTATCACATTCATATATATATCATTACTTATTAAGGTATATTCAAATACAAAACCATCAAATTTTCTTTACATATTAATATTCTTTCAATAAATATTATCTTTAAGAGAAAAAGGAAATATATGAGTTAAAAGTTTAAAATGTTTACATTATTAATGAAGTTTATTTGCTTGATCCAAGCATGATCTTTTGTTCATCTTTGATGAAGAGATGATTTAGATCCATTATCTCTTACATGACGAGTACAATATTTTATAAACGAATAATGATGAATCCTCTAAGCTACTCTCTCTGATTGCTTGATCTATTGAATCATATGTAAATTACTGAGGCATTACCCAGCTTCGCTTAACTATCAATATCTTGCTTCTTAGTTTCCTCTAAAATAGAGACTTCATCGTTTTACTATTTTATGGCTTCTTTTTTTCAATGGATTGCCTTGTTTAATAACTCTATCCCTTTCTCCAGACTTATGTTTATCATTGATTTTGGAGATGACTTTTTTGTAAGGTTGGTAGATCACATTTATTTGAAGAATGGTGATCCCTATGATGTTATGATTTTATTTTTATTTTTGGTGATTGTTTCTATTTTTATTCTCATTTATTTCCTTTCTAGTTTCATGATAAGTTTTATTTTCTTGCCACAATTTTTGTTGCTTCTATGTATGCATCCCACTTTCTTTTTAATTACTTATCAACCATTTTTCCTTGTTGTTGACTCTTTTTATATTATATACTGTGGTTTTTCTCTTTCTCACTATCTTACAACAAAGTTTATTTTCATTGTAGTTTTTATTAGGCTTATTCACTCAATTATAATTCATATTTATTCTTTATACAGAAGTTTCTTTTAACTTATCACATTTTAATTTTGGGGATTTAATATCTCAAGCAATACCACGACACTAAATAATACCCACTTTTAATGTATTTCTATAAACCCACCAATTTTTTATAATAATCATTATATAAAATAATCTCACTGAATATAAAATGATTATCATCATCAATTTTAATATCTAATACCACTTCTACACATATTAACTTAAATACCACCTCAATAAATGTCATGTAAACCCTTACTCATCTCATCATTAATATAATATAATTAAAACTCTCTTAAAAACTTATAATTCTTACACCAAAAAACCAGAACCATCGAGTTACTTCTTCAAATTTAAAATGCTTAAAAGTTTGTCACGTTGTGTGGAATTAAAAATGCCAAATTTCAACCATAAGAAATAATTTACAGCAAATTGACACCACAGAGATTGAATATTCGGCCCATTCACACGTCATCATGATGAGCTCCCGTCCCTAACTTTTATGACGTGGCGCAGGTTCACATACATCTTACAACTGTCAACGTTTATCTATTAATAAGGGTGCATTCACAGAGTAATATTGATCTCGTCTGAAATACTGAACGGCTAGGTCAGATTTCAGAAGTGCGATTATTTGTTTATTTTGGATATGAGTATTATTTCGTTGTAGTATTAACCTTTGTTTTTTATATCAGTGAAGATGGAGCGATGCCCAATAGCCTATCCATGCCCAGCTTGTAAGATTCAAAGAAGAAAATGTGGAGACAAATGTTTGCTTGCTCCCTATTTTCCACCACAGGATCCTCAAAAGTTCTTAATAGCACAGAATATATTCGGGACAAGGAACATTTTGAAAATCCTTCGAGTTGAGGAATCCCATTTCAATCTCTAGGAGAAGAGTACAATTTAATCAAGCCAATATAAATTTTCTAATCACTCAATCACAATGACACTTTTCATCTGTTTTGGTGTTTCAGGATGTTCCAGATGAGAAGAGAGAAGATGCTGTGACCAGCATGGTGTATGAAGCAATTGCCAGGCTGAATGACCCTGTCTACGGTTGCACGGGCGCAGTGTGTAAACTGCAGAAACAAATATCCCATCTTCAATCACAACTCGCAACGAAGCAAGCAGAGCTTGTGAAAAGACATGATAATCTTGTATTTCTCATGGCTGATAATGCAGTGAAATCAGCAAGTACATCGAATGTCGACCCCCACATATTAAAGGGAAAGGATCCCAATGTTGATGACATATCGGTTTTAGAAGATGTTGCGGACCCCTTCTGCTTGTGGGAGCCACTTTAGGCCTAATTGGGCTTGAAGTAATGCCATTCATTTTCACACTCTAGTTGAGTCATGCTTATTTGGATTTGAAAAAAGAATGTCAGGCGGTTCATTATATGGGTTTATATGGATGTAACCTTACAAAGTTTACAATTCCTGTCTATATAGGTAACCAAAATTAAGCAATGCCATATCAAAGTAATATACATATAGAGAACTAAAACTAATGAATGCCATCAACGAACCAGCTATTCCCACCCGTTGAGCCAGCCATCAATGAAAGTAATATAAATTGATATTAAAAATTTAATAAGATTTAATATTATAAATATTAAAATCCGCCTTTAAGATAATTTTCTTAAAGATTGATCAAGAGTCAACACTTCGAATCACATATTGTATTTTATCATTATAAATTATTGAAACTCATCAATATATCTAATAAGTCCGATACACACACACATACACTATATAATTACAACAAAAAAGGTAGTCAATTGGTATGTAAAAATATATGGTTCAAAACCACAAATAAAATTGTTGGTTAAGTATGACAAAACAAACATAGAACTAAAGTATTAAAATATAAGGAAAGTGAGATACTTAAGCACAAGGAGGAACACCCGAAGGAGGTAGGTTAAGATTATCCTTAGGAGGTTGAGTAACCTAAGAAGAAAGCTCAACCAAAGGAAGATTGGGTACCCATCCCGAGTAGTCTCTAAACAAGAAAAATAAACTATAATTCCCCAACCAAGAGGGAACAACACATAATATTCCTCTCACTTACCTAGGTACCCATCCCGAGTAGTCTCTAAACAAGAAAAATAAACTATAATTCCCCAACCAAGAGGGAACAACACATAATATTCCTCTTGCTTACCACTATACACAAGGAAACTAGTCCACTAAGATGGAGTAACAGAGGCCTTTCCACATGATGTCGGACACCATCCCCTACGGTGAAGAGTGGAGGAGAAAGCGTTGTGGGAACAACTCCACTAATGTCTAGATGCTAGTGGAGCAGCGTCATTCAAGGTCTGGGCATAATGAACATGACTTATGATACAAGGAGAACTCACCCAATGGTTGACGAGCTCCATAAAATTATGGAAATGGATCTATAAAAATGTTGAAAAAATAATAAACACTTTATCATTGACAAAGAAATGGATAGAGATCTTTTTGATTGTAAAAGATAGCTGAAATTATAAACTTCCATAGTTGAAATAAAATAATAACTCTAAAATTTTTCTATAGAAATGCAAGGTATGGAGGTCATTGAACATTATCACTAAAAATGACCATTTCCCAATTGAATGGTTTTGCATGATAAGGCTGAAATAAGCTATAAATCTATATCTAGGCTTTTTGGGCTCTTAGGCATGCCAAAAAAGTTTCTTAAAGGTTTCAAGTTGAGATTAGGCTAGACACTTGGGGATAGGAAATACAATGTGCTTAAGCCTCTCCCTAAGTGGAAGACTTAGTAAACCAAACATAGAAAAACATAAAAAATTTGGGCTTGAGTTTGGCATTCCAAATCTTATTGACTAGAACAATCCACATTCTAGGTTTGTGCTTACCAAAGATGAAGAAAAAGCTTCATAATCTAATACAATACTCTAAGAAAATAATTTTTTAATGCATTATTACAATTCAACCACCAATCCTTCTATCCAACCAATCTTATGAAGCATGACATCTGCAATCGACTATTGAATTTGTTAAATAGAAATCAAGTATGAATTCAATAGTATATCCTTAATGTATAGGGCATTCAAAGTGATCCAATCTTTGGATGAAACCCAATCATAAACTTTTTAAATTCATTTTCTAATGCACTAAAGAAATTTTATGTTTTGTATATCAGCCAAAGGGATGTTGGTGTTTGTCATGTTATGGGACCATAAAAAATTATGGTAATAAAAAAAGAGATAAATTATAAATTCATCCTTGGTTGCTTTGAGATAAGGCTTCAATAATTTCAAATATTTCAAATACTCTTAGTTATTAGTGACCCTTCTATCTTGAAAAGGATAGAAATAATCAAAAGAGTGTGAAAACCAATATGCTATAATTATTTCTATAAGGATACCTTGAAGAAATGCAATATCTAAGGATAATTTTACAAGCCTCATTCCCCTCAGCAACCCTAAAAATTCATTTAGCATAAAATATTGTGCTTTGTCTATAAATATCAATAATGATGATACCTCCTTTCTCATGAAGAAGTAAATACATGTCTAAAGCCACTTTGTGGAAACTTCGATTCTGCTTGGCATTGGCCTAGATAAAATCTTGAAGTACCTTTTTTAATTTATATTAGAGGCTTTATAAGGATCCCAATAAGAGGAATATTAGACATGAGTGTTTATAATACTTTCAGTGTAGACTTTTAACTTTCCTACAAGACAAAGATGATTTTTATTATAGTAATAAATTTTTATCCACTGTTTCAATTACATACTACAATAACTCAAAAGGGAAGCTATCAAAATCAAAGGGGATACTAAGGAATTTGACCTTTCCCCTTTTTATATCCACTTCCATTGATAATTTTGGAGCCACTTTGGCATGGGCATTCTCTATCTATAGGACTACATTTTTTCCCATTATAAGATTCACCCAAAGGCTTTATAGAAAATATAAAGGCAACAAAATGCCTCTTTGAAGGAGGCTTCTTATTATGGTAGAACAAGGAAGGAATCATCCAAAAAATGTAGATTAATAACTTGAGTAGAGAGATAAGAAATTACATTTCCCTTAGTAATCACATTGTCAACTTTGCATGCAAGCATCTATGGAAATAATTCAATTGTACTAGGGCATTCAATGTTGGGGAAAGATGACAACCTAGTCTGATGGAATGAAAAACAATAAAGCTATAATATTTTCAACCATTAATGGTAAGACTTGTTGAAGCTTTAGAGTATAGATTCTGAAATTTTGAAATAAAAAAGTTACCAAATCTATAAGCTTTAAGCATGGAAAGAATGAAGGGCCACTCCATCCTATAACGAGAATTTTAAAAATTGACCTTGATGAAGATGGTACTTTTATGAGATACATGAGCCCATTCTATTGATTCCCAATCCATAATATTTTTTCTAAAATTTACCTACTGTTATTGAATGCATTTATCTTTGTTCTGGTGATTCTAAGGAGAATATGGAAAAGGTAAAGTGCCAAAGCTTTAGCGAGCATTTTATAGGAAACATTCAACAAGGTGATTAGACTCCAATTAGTGATAAGATATTGATCACAAGATTTATTAATTAATTTAATATTGCCTTTATGGATGATGGATCTTAAATATTTTTATGAAGGACTTCTTTGTAAGCTTTAAATAAATCATGACTAAAAAATTGAAAACTAGCTTTATAAAATTCACATGAAAAACCATATATCCCTATTGATTTATCATTGCCCATTATTTGCAAAATATTAAGGAGTTGTTCAACAGAGAGTGGGACATCAAATATTTTTTTAGGCAATGGGATTAATTTTTGAGGCAATACTTGCAAATATTTTGTTTTTGTTTTTCGCATGACCTAAAAAATTTCACATACCAACTAGGAAAAAATTTGATTACAACCATATGACCAACTCCCCCTGAATCATCCACACATGGCAATGGTGATGTCAGCAAACTGCCTACTCAGATTTTCTACCACTAGACCCAAAATGTCTATATGAAAACAATGATGAACCAGATAAAATCCACTTATGCACATAAGCACTCAAACATATAAAACCTCTTATAATACCAATTACAAATACTCAATACTCCATACTTATCCTTTAACATCTCTATCCATGCCAAAATTGAAGATCAACAAGCCTCCTTCAATCATACTAGGATAAACACATTGCACACTTTATCATTATCACTTAGACTATCAAGGCACTTCATCCACTACTAGGACACCTCCATGACATCACTATGACATAATTGATAATTATCCAATAATTTCCCCCTTTTTCATTGATGTCTATAACCATTATTTAGCAATATACATCTCACCTCCCTTCTCTCTCTTCAAGCACTCTATAATAGGAACTTTCTCCCCCTTTGACACAATGACAAAGTGGGCATCAACTAATCACGAGGAATTGAAAAGACTACCAATAGGATAGGACCACCTTATAAAGATGATACAATCTCTCCCTTACCTTGAGCCTACCTCTTCTTTGCCTTGACAACTTCCTTTTGCCATATGCCAAGACTCTCTTTAACCAAGCACTGCAACCAATGAAGAAAGAACACACAAAACACTAAAATATTATGTAAATTACCAAGAGACATATAAGAGGGACTCCCCCTAAGATTATTTAGTCATTACATCACTTGAGCATCTTTAGATCTCCATACACCATGAAGAACCACCATACAGGCTTACTAGCCTTCTCTCTCAAACCATCTCAAGGACTACCAATAGAACTTCATGCCACTCACCAAATAGAAAAAATAATCTAAACCAACTTGAAAATTCTCCTAAAAATAGTCATACCTTGCTCTTTTTGGAGAAATTGATTAAAAATCACTCTTCTTCTTACTGGGCCTATCTAGTCTCCTTGTAGCCCTGCCTAGAATTTCTAGAGCCCACAACTTTCATAAGACACATATTCAAGACCTAAAAAATCATATTTATAGCACTCTCATATACCCCCTCAAGCACACAAATTTGAAACAACTAGCTCATCCTCTGCAATATACTTTATTCATAAACCAACTTGCCAATTAGGCCTTCATCTTGATAAAAACATAAAGAAATTGAAGACCAAAAACCTTCAAATATATATGAATATTTATTATACAACCCATTTTTTCCATTCAGCCTATTAAGAAGCCTCAAACCTCACTCATAAGGCAGACTTTTTATATAGCATAACCCAAAACCTTAGAGTCTCAAAACAAATAGAGTAAAAAAAACCTCCTTCTAGTTAACACACACCTCTAAAACTTATTACACACCTGGAGATACCCATCACACACTTATGGACTAAGATTTGAGCTTCCATACATTTGGGAACCCATACATCCTATAACCCATTTTAGGCATGCTTGCTGTTAACCCTGAAACTAAAAAAACTGAGAGTACTCAAAAATATCCAATTTGACTTCAACACATATTTAGACCAAAAAAACACCTGGATCACATCACAAACAAGTGCACAGACCTTTATGAGCACAAAATGCTTCTTGAAATTTCATCAATGTCATTATGCCACCTAAAAATACCCATTTTGACACTATACTATAACTCCTTCACAAACCTCTAGAGCAAGTTTATGAACTTGTTGTTCCCCCTTAACCAATGACCTTCTAAGATCAACACAAGTATCTATATATATTGGCATTATGATCTTGAGCACACAAAATTGTTTCTTCATAAGAAATATGTCTCTTAAGAGTCATAGGTAGAGACACCCTATTTCATAATGTCCTAGAACAATGTGAAACCAGGAGTTGCCCACAAATCCTCATATTCCTTCTCCTCCTTGGTCATGATGCTTATAGTTCTTCTTCTTATTAGGCTTAATATAAGTAACATGCTCATCCACTAGAAATTATCATCCACTAGAACATTCACCTTCTTTTATATGATTGGATTGATAATACATGGAGACAACATAGATTCATGACATACATTTTCATCTAAAGAATCCATCTTGAAATTAGCAACCTCATCACTAGGCACTAACAATTGATATTATTTTTATGATATATGCTCAAAAAAGGCATGAATTTCACTTAGATCCATAAACATATCAAAACTAGCCTCAACCAATACCTTGGCCTTCTCCTTGAGCTTGGTCTCTTCATTCACAACATGAGCAAACAATGAGAAGCCTTGGCATTATTCACCTTTTGTAGAATTCTCCACCATAACAAATAGATTACTTGGACCTACAATCTCATCATTATTCATACTTACCACTCTTTAGTTTCCATGAGTTAATTTGTCTTCATCCTCATACTCTAGGACCATGATCGAACCTATTCTAATTTATGGACCTTTGCTTGCAAAATCTAGCAATGTGACCAATCTTTTCATAGTTGTAGCAAACAATACTTCTTGATAGAAACTAAACTTTTCTTACCTTAAATGGACAATGTTTTTCAAAGTGCCCCATATAATGACAGTTGAAACACTCAACCTTGCTCACACCTTTTGACTGATGACCCCCATCATAGTTCTATGCAAATTCATTTTTAACAGGTCTATTGCATTCTCTAAATATATGCCTAAACTAATTAAAAGTATAATAGTAACCATGGAATTTTACATACCTCATGGCATTTGGTTGTCTAATTTGATATGTCTTCATTATGCCAGCACCTTCATTCCTTGTCTGATCATTTTTCTTCAAAGGCTGATCCACCTTTCTCTCATTGACATTTATGTCAACATGAGAAACAACTTTGGGATCTTCATTAAAACCCAATCTAGATCTATCACTAGCTAACTTTTGACTCTTTAAGAGATCATCCAGATCATTAGAAATTTTATCAAACTTGATAAATGATTTCACCTTGCTTGCAGACTTCTCTAACTCATGTTTCAAAGACACAATATCAGAAGGCACACCTTGAGCATTCTTCTTCTTTGGTGCTTAGAATTGTAGACATAGATTCCAACTTAGAATTAAGAAACATGACAACATGTTTATGCTCTCTAGAGTCTTCAACCAATATTGCTTTAAACACACTAAATTTCTCCTCATAGTCCTTCAGTTTAGATTTTATTTTTTTATTGATATTATTCTCAAACATTAATTCTTCAAGAGAATTTGTCAATGTAGTCTCATATTCCACCTCATCTTCATCATCATCTAAATCACTCCAAGTAGAATCCTTTTGATGTCAGAAACTTCCTTTCTCATCCATGAATAGGGCTTCATCTTAAACAGGGCCATCACCTTCATGATTATAATCTAAGTCACTGACTTCAGTTTCATCTAATGAGCTACAATCTTATTTTGTGTAGAGACTCTTCTTATCCTTGAAGTATTTCTTCTTGTTGTCAAACCTTCTAAATGCCTTTTTGATTTTATCAAACTTAAATGATCTCTTGAAATAATCATGACCTTGATCATGCTCTTGATCATCATGTTTCTTATACTTATGAGGGCACTTATTAGTAAAATTTATTACCTCTCCACATTTGAAGAATTTGAGGGGTAGTTCACCCTTATACTTCCCTGAACCTATTTTCAATTTCCTTAAAATCAAATCAATTAGTTCATCCTCATCTATATCATAAATGTCATCCTCCTTGGGTTTCTTACCTTGGAACTTCTTCTTTGTCTTCATTTCAGTCTTGAAAGTTGCTTCCTTCTTTGGTGGTATATCATCATTTACTCTCATTTCATAGGTAGTAAGGGTGTCATGCAATTGATCCATCTTCAACTGAGTAAGATCATGACTTTATTTTATAGACAATACTTTTGAATCAAACTTGAGGGATAAAGACCTTAATACTTTTTGAATGATAGTAGCCTCTTCAAGGTTCTCTCCAAGACCTCTGATGATGTTCATAATCTCATCAACTCTTTAAAGAAATGATGCCACAGGTTCTTCTTTCTTCATCTTGAGACTTTTAAATTACCTTTTTTGAGTTTACAACTTAGTAAGCTTGACCTTTGAATATCCTTCATAAATGATCTACATTTTGTCCCATATCTCTTTAATAGATTTACAATGGATTACCTTGATGAAATCAGTGTCTTTAAGACCACAAGTGATGGCATTCATTTCCTTCAAATTATTTTAAAACAACTTCTTATCTATATCACTAGATGGATGAGGAGTAGGAGAAACATAACCATCCACAACATATTTCCATACATCAAACCCTAGGGACATAATGCATGTCCTCATCATTGTACTCCAAAAAACATAATTGGATTCATTAAACATTGGTTCTTGCTTAGTAGAGAAACCTCTGTGATGACTACCCATATTGTATCTTGGATCACCTTCAAGTTGTCAAGCCTTTACCAAAGAACCCACTTTGATACCAATTATTATAGGTACAATCACTGAAAGTGGGGGTGAATCAGTGATCCCATATATTTTAATTTTAATTTTAGTCCATTCAAACTACTAAACACAACATATATCAACTTGATCAAGTAACATTAACAAGAGAGCTCATTCATTCAATGCATACACAAGATTAAATATACAACACATAATTCCTATGGGAAAACCTCATGGAGAATAAAACCCACTCTCAAAAATACAATACATGGAATAATTGTCCTATAATAGATTACAAATAGAATACTGGTCAATTCCTTTAGACCATAAACCTTTATCAAGTCCTCCTGATCAAAGGCCTTTATTGAAACATATGTTTCTTAAGGAGCAACTGCCCCTAACGAAGATCAAGTCCTTAGACCCTCCTTTGAAGTGAACACTTACACCTTAGAAATGATGTCTTCAACAACTAATGATGGATCTTTAATTATCTAAACCCTACACAAACTCCCTCTCTATCTCATAAAAGCCTCTCACATAGGCATGCCATAATCTCTCTCCTTATTCACTCAAACTGTCCTCATATGCACACTCAGATATCTTTGCATATCCTCAAACTACAAGAACACTATTTTGACATCAAAAATATGACTTACAAGTCATACATAATCAATAAACTATTCTAATAATCAACTCATCCAATAGGCACACTACCTATCCTCTCTTCTTCACTTCAATGCTCACTCTGCTCCCACAAACCTTGTACAAGTCTAAAAATCATCTCATTTGGTTTCACTATTTATAGATCCTTCATGATTTATCAAGTTAAAAATCTTTCCTTGTTAGCCAAAAAACATGCCTTCACCCTTAAGGCATCTAACATGGGTCACACTTAAGCACAACTCTCTTTCAAATAATCCTAAGGCACCTTTTTAGGTCATATGATGACCCATTCACCTGTTTGATACTTATCTAATAAAAATAAGAATACAAAAACACCTTAAAACTCATGGACCTATGCCACATGATTTATAATTCCTCCTTAAGTGCCAACAACTATTACAGTACCCTTCTACTTAAGCACAATTTACTCAAACAACATTTTGTACAACAACCATTATGAGTGAACACATAGTTAATTTTTAAACCCTTGTTCATACTAGATATGATTGTTCAAACATTTATAATGCACATAGAACATCCTCATGGATTATACAACATGTTAAAATATCTCATATATCATAAGACATTGAAACAACATCAACACAAGCTCAAACATCCTTCTCAGGTTTTTAATAGATGAACATCAAACACACAATCAACTTTGAACTTGGTATATTTGACTATACACACTTTCAAATCTTAAAATCTATATTTATAAATTAACCTTAGATTCCAATACAAGTTTTATTTTTACACCATGATCAAATTCTACATAGATCAAAATGTATGGCACAAAAATTGAGCATTGGTTTTTCCCTTTGTTAAATTCAAATATTTGAATTCAAATAATTACAGTTAAACCTCAAATATTATGCTATCATCTCATATCCTTTTTGCTTAGATTAATCATGCACCATAGATCTCCTTTAGATTTAACACATAGTGCATCACTATCCAAATGTTAAACCTCTAACAATTGACCTCATCTCATGCAATCTTACAATATTAAATCAATGCACACCATCAATCTTTGCAGATCAACCAGGTCTTTATCTTATAGTGCTTACCATTCAATCAATCTGTATGAACACCCACTCATCATTATATCCTTATCCTTTACCTTTTCTCAACATTAAACCTCAAACACTTATCCTCATCTTGTTGCTTCTTGACATCTTAGAATGAACACACTTCGTTGATCCTTTTAAGGAGATCGATCTTTAACATTATTAACCAATGAACACTTTGACCCATTTGACTTACTACACATCATAGATATATATGTATTGACTCTTATAAACTATTATATCTCCATCTAGTCTTAATAATTAACATCATGCAAGAATGACTAAGTATTGGGACCATTGCTTATCTTCCTAGAAGGCTAACTTTAGGTCTCAATAACTTTTGTCGCACTTAGATGTATGATCTAAAATTTGGACAATATGATCTACTCACATAAGATAATAAAAACATGTGTCAAAATACTCTTTAAACCTTTACACATGCTAGATGTAACTCTATTATTTTATCACTCAGATTTTTCTGCCACAGAACCAACTGTGCCAAGAACTTATTTGGAAGGCCAATTTTGCACATGCATATCTTTTGATGCACTTCATCACATGATCTAAAATTTAACACAAATAAAATAGACATAAAAATAAATAATAGAATATGATCATTTTATTCTTTCACCTTCACATGTGCAAAATATAATAATATTAAAATGCCTACTCAACTTTTATTTCTATATTGCAAATTTGGCTAAGTATGGGAAAACACAGTCAAACTACTTAGGAGCCCAACTTTTCACTTACATATATTTTATTGTGATTCATTGCATGACCTGAAATTTAGTTTATAGTAATTAGGCATAAATATTATCATAACCATATGATCAAATCCCCCTAACTTATCTACATGTGGAAATGGTGATGTCAGTAAACTGACTACTCAGATTTTCTACCAATAGACCTAAAATGTCTAGATGAAAACAATGATCAACCAAATGAAATCCAATTATGAACATAAACACTCAAAGCATGAAAACCCTCTTATAGGACCCCTTGAAAATTCTCAATACTCCATACTCATCCTTGAACATCTCTAGCCATGCCAAAACTGAAGATCAACCAAGCCTCCTTCAATCATATTGGGACAAGCACATTGTACACTTTATCATTGTCACCTAGACTATCAATGAACTTCATCTACTCACAAAGACACATCCAAGACAACCATGACATCATTAACAATTCTCCAACAAGTAATGAACATAAAAATGACAATAATGAAACCTTATTCATGGCTATAAAAATAGATAATGACAGTTTTTCAAATGGAAAAGACCTTATGGATGATGAAGAATCATATGAAGAAGAGGTTGAATTAAACCTTAAGGCAGAATTGGTGAGTGATTTAGAGGATTTTAAGTTCCAAAGAAGGAATAATCACAAACTAATATCATTAGTTAAGGACTATGAAGACCACATTGGTTTGTTTAAGGAGAGACTGAGTAACACATCCAAGGAGTATGACGAGATCATCAATCAAATTAACGCACAGATGGAGATAGTCACTACTATATTAAAATCTAATGAGGAAGAGTTTAATAGGTATGGACGTGAAATAAAATCTTTGAAAGCTGAGTTGGATCAAGAATCTAGCAATTTAAAAACCTTTATAAAGTTTGAAGAGAGTATTGATGCTCTAGATAATATCTTGAGTAGTCAGAAGTCTGCAAGTGATAAGACAGGTCTTGGTTTTTCAAATAAGACCAAAAGGAGGTAGCTCAAGTCAAGGAGAAAGCTAATGAAGACAAGAAGGTCAACATGAAGAGACCAATCAAATAACCTAATGATATGATATATGTTAATTCATTCAATGATTATTATTTTACATGCAATCAATTTGGTCATAGAGCAAGAGAGTGTAGAAGACCCTCTAAAAATGAATATGCATGGGATTATAAAAATAATCATCAGTCAAGAGGTATGAATAAGGTTGTTTTCTACAGTTATCATAATATGTGACATATTGTAATATTTTATCCTAATAGATTTAGAAGACCATCAAGTTAAAACAAGAGATTTGAATCCCCTAGAGTGCA
The DNA here is from genome assembly GCA_037957365.1 of Torreya grandis. Classification (NCBI taxonomy): domain Eukaryota; kingdom Viridiplantae; phylum Streptophyta; class Pinopsida; order Cupressales; family Taxaceae; genus Torreya; species Torreya grandis. Next base: position 400,592 of record JARHVA010004616.1, on the reverse strand, counting down.
AAAGAAAAGGAAAATGAATGTATAACAAGAAAAGATAGTAAAGGTGAGTCATGATCAATCTACAAGCCCAAGTGGACTACTTTCTATGGTAGATCATACTTCAAATATGAAATCAAGTTAGTAATGTCTGTTATGAGCTCATATTATTGATCAAATCATTGATAAAGAGGTCAAGTCTAAGGTGCCAATCAAGCTTAAAAGGATCCTAAAGGATATTTAGTCTTATGAAATCATGGAGATCTAGGAATCTTGTAAGCTTGTGTTGTTTTAGTGCCCTATGAAAATGGGTGACTCCATTAGGATTCATAAAGGCACTCTTCAGTCAGTAGAAGCATGTTGGATGCTTGATTTGAGGGGGAGCTATTCAAGTTGTTCATAATCTCCAAGTGTAGTTGTTATCAAGCATAGAAGAGTTGTGAAGACAAAGTGGGAGTTACTATTTCTTCAAGTTGATATCAAGAGTTTGGTATATTTTTAATTAATCTTGAGGATTAGAGTTTAGTTGAATATTATGCTTGGTCTAAGGGGGATCTTAGTAGCTCTAATTTCTCTTATAGTTTTTGAAAATAATTTCCAAAGAGGGAAAATGAGTGGTTTTAGAAGTTACCGTATGTATGACCCTTTGTCATTAATGTCAAAGTGGAAGAAAGTTCAAGAAGGGATATTGACCAGATTAGAGGAGATAATAATGATAAAATTAAAGAATGTTTTGCCATTAATGACAAAAGGGGGGTTTGTTGAGAAGTGTTGTCATTAATGTCATTGATTTCAAGGTGCATCTGGGGAAGATGCATGGTGAGTGGTCTTTGAGGTATGAGCTTGTGTGATTGATGTGACAAGAAGCCATGTGACAAGAGATAATTTGAAGGCAAGAGAGAATTTAAAGGAAACTAATGTTTCTTCTATTGGTTGATGTCAAAGTTCAGGTCAACTTGAAGTTGTTAGTGTTGTCACAAAGATATATCATGGTTAAGTGAGCATTAAAGCATGGTTATGAGGATCTAGGTTTGCATGAGGTCATGAGACAATTTTGGTCTTAAATAAATTATTTTAGTGGTGTGATATTTATATATAATGAGTTTTCTTATTTGATATCATTGAGGTAAGCATGTTTGAGTACTAGTTCTTGAGTACAAGGTGTCTTGAGAAGCCTAGTCACAACAAACATAGTCATATCATGAGCATGCGCATGGTGAGAATGAATATGTATGCGTAGAGGTATGATATTGTTTGGGGAGAATATAAGGCATGTGAGCAAGGTGTAGAAGTATCAAGGAGAGTTTCAAGGTGAGCCTACATGGGTAAGACCTTCAGTACAAGTATGCAACTAGACCAATCCTAGACACTACCTGGCCTAATGAGATATCATAATCTATTATCAAGGCATGTGAAGGATGTATGACAATGTTGAAGCATGCATGAGGTTTCTTGAGTTTTTGAGAGTGGTAGAAAGTGCATGGAAAGAGGCATGAAGGTCAATTTGAAGGCCTAATGTGGTTTGTAGGTCAAGGTCTAAATAATTAAAGAGAGAGAAAGTGTGGCCTAATGAGGGGTCATGATTAGATTTTAGGGTGATTGAGCTTATGTAAGCATTTTCATATGTGTGATAGCTTTTTCCAAGTGTATTCATGAAGTTTAAGGTCAAATATTGAAGGTTAAGGCAAGAAAAAGTGCTTTAATGTCTCTCAAGTGTACATAATGAAGGATTCTCAATCCGAGAAGGATTTTATTGTGCTCGTTAGCTCATCAAAAAAATTCTTGGGAACCTAAGATATTCATGGTATATGGGGAAGGGTCATATCTCAAAATTTTAGACATTTTTTTTTATTGAGGGGATATGATTTATGAACAATCGTTAATAGTGGAAGTGTGTTTAAACCCTATTAGAACCCTAATAGTGAACCAATATTGAAGATATGATTCAAAAGTATCCAGAATGGATTTGTATGCCAAATTAATATATTGGAGGTTATATTCAACTCTTACATGCACCGCTAGGTGTGATTGAGTTGTTAGGTGTGAAAGTAGACTGTACAAAAAAGTGCTAATTTATTGAAGATTTGTTATAGCAGTCAAAGTATGAAAATGGATGGAGGATTAAGCTTGAGAATTATTTTTTATGTATACGAAGGTTTTTGGATATCCCTTGAGTGTGTCAAACTCATCATCCAATTTAGCCAATCACTAATAGACCTAATGTTGTAAATAATGAAAAAAATTGGCAACAATGAGAAGATGATTAGGAATGTGCTATCATGATACAATGATAAAACAAAGTGCATGGAGTTATTGTTAATAACTTGTAATATATTTTAATGTTTTTTATAAGTTTTGAATGTGAGTAAATATAGTGAAAAATTTGCTCACAAGTTGACCTATCTAGTTCAAATGAGACAGTGAGATATAAGGTCATGAGATTGGTCTGCAAGATCAATATTTCCATTTAATCATATTATATTTCTATCTAATAATGGTATAACTATATTATATTATCATCTAAATAAATTATAAGTCATTGAATATGTTTATACAAGTGTTGGAATTCTGAGTCACCATGATTGGTCTCTAAGGAAAACTAGCAGTTCTGAGTTAGTTGTAGAGTTATTTTTGAGGCTTTATGCCTTGATTTGAAGTATATAATGCATATGGTGTTGTTTTTTGAAAATTTTAAGTATTATCCATGCTTTTTATAAGTTTTTATAGTCAATGAAATTGGTTGAAATGTTGAAGCTAAAATTGCATGTTTGGTTTTGGTTTGACTATGTGTAGTGAGATCAAAAGATTGGTCTGTAAGACTAATATTTGACATTAGACCTTTTAATTTTTGTATTTGAGAGTGTTATATATATATCAAAGGATATTTTTGAAGTGTTAGTGGTCATTTAAAGTGTTCTTTCAGGATTTGAATATCAAGTTGTTCATGACTGGTTTTTGGAGTATTTTGGTAATTTTGAGTGTGTTATTTGTAGAGAAGTGTTTGAGTCCTTTTTACATTATTTGTGAAATTTAAATCACATGGTGATGTTTTTTAGGTCTTGGATATTTTTTTTATGTGATTTATTGTCATGATTTTGTGGCTAAATAATATGTTATCTTTAGTTGTTCAAGATGAACCTTTCTACGTGTGTGAAGGCCTAATATGAATAGGACTAAAGGTGTGCTTCAAGTGGTGTTTGGAGATAGAAAGTTTCATGGACCTAATATTATATTATATGGGGTATATTTGAGTGGTATATGAAGTATTACTTCTATTTTTTTAGTTTGAAATTACTCCAAGGAGATCAAAGGGTAACATGTACTAATGATGGCCTAATTGAATTAGGTCTCCTTAAAGCCTAAAAGAAGTTTTGGTCTTTTAAGTTGAGGATGACCTATTGTAATTATTGATTCATGAAATGTGTTATAAGATATATAGTAAGTGTAATACATGTGTCATAGTTTGTATGGCCAACCAAGAGGTGTGTACGCTAGAGGATTGTATAAGAACAAGGCCTAATAGGCTTTATTTGTAAGTTAGAGAAGTAGAGAGTGAAAACGAATGAAATATCACATTATTAAGTAAAATGAGGTCTTTTAGACCATATAAATAGTGTGTATAAACTATGATGAAGATTTGACAGAGGTTCTATGTATGAAAATCAAGGTCATATGACCTAATCAAGTCTTGAAGAGACCTAGAAGGCAGTTTGAGAGGGATAAGAGTGTGAAGAGCTGAAAAGGTGGTCATCATCAGTTGGTTGAGAAAAAAGGTGTTTTGAAGGTGATCAAAGCTATCAGGGTGCTGAGTTGGTTTTGAGTCATCTAGAGGGTTGGTAAGTTAGTGTCTGCCAAAGCCTAGTTGGGTTGGTGCTTAGCTAGTCAGGGTTGGTGCTCCGTATGGAGTTAGTCCTTCACTAAATTGTGATATTTTGACTTATAGGATTATAGTCCTTTTACAGGGGTCAATGGGTTTTCTTTCCCTTGAGGTTCTCCCACATATATGATGTGTTGTCTTGTGTAATCTTGTTTTCTTCTTGTATGGTTGATTACTTATGCATTGCTTGATCTATATGTTGATGTGATGGTTCATGTATGCTAAGGATGAATTGAAATAATTTTGAGCTAGGAATGATTCCCCCCCCCCCCTCTCAGTGATTTTTCTTCCAATAGTGTTAGAGGCTTAGAAAGATGACCCATCTCATGTTGGGCATTTCCTCTTAGCTTCAACCCTTGAAGTTGTGAAAAAACCAATTCTAAATTTTGAGGCTCTTCTACATACAAGGCTTTCCCTGGCTAAAATGGTAGTGGTTAAATTCTTAATCTATGTGACTAGCAAAGTAGCAATGTTCTCCCCCAATTGGGTAAAGACCCCCTGGGTCATGCTTTTGGGCTACTTCTAGTCCTATGTGAGGTCATCTAGATTTGATTAGATGTAGCATGAGTTTAAGAGGTGTTTTCATTCACAGTAAGAAGCATTTTGGTAGTGGTGAGTCTTCAACCTCTCGATAGGGCTTGGCTATTGGTGTAGGTTCAAATTATGAGATAGTAGGTGTGTTGGGAATGGGTGATGTTTACAATGCATGGTTGGGTTAGTAGGTGTCCTCTATATGGATATCGACTTCAACTCCCATTCATGTTCTTGATGTTCAACTCCTAGACAAGTATCATTGTGTGATATTTTTAATCTTTTTATATGTTTTCCCTATTGTCTTCATGTGTAATGGTTTTTTCTGTGAGGTGTCACTTCCTTGTTGGATATTTGTTGTTGTGCTTTTCCACTTTCCATTGCAGCAACCATGCTTTCCTTGGGTGTATAACCTTATGGCCTCTAGTACGCCTTTAACTAAGTACCTTTTTGGTTTGTAATACATGAGTGAGGGACTGCCTTAACACTCAGTCACCGAACTAAAAATGCTAATATAATATATACTATATACATGACTTTATCAAAAAAATAAAGTCATACCCCTCACGACATAATCACACACACCTTACACAAAAATGATTTAAAATGACTTTCTCAAACTCCCCCTAAGTAAACACTCTTGAACATACATTTGCCATGATAATTTGGTTGACAAAATACCTCAAACAGACACATGATTTCATGTATACAATACTTGTTTGAATCATAGATGAGGGAATTGAAATAGTTACGTGGAAGCTACATATTGCATTGACATATGTGGCATGTCACTAAACTTTTCATGGGTATATGATCGAACTTCTTAGAGTCCATCCCTTGAAATAAATTGTCATTTCCCTTCACCATCACTACCCAACTCATCTTCAAATCTTTCACCATTTTCATGATCTACATGTCTTTACCCTTCCCCACTACTTCGTCATTGCTCAAGGTCATTCTGAAATAAAATATCTCCTCCTGGCAAAACTCATTGCCACATCGTATGAAGGAACACACCTACTCACTTTCCATTATTGCTTCAACAAGAAATATCTGAGTATTGTTGCTTAATGTTGCATGAACAAAAGATGAAAATGGGGCCAATGATCATGGGTTTTGAGTGAAGTATAACTACTAATTTACACTCTTTTACTCTATAAATCCCATTTCATCTAGCCATCAAGTCACATCCCTGATGGTTGGGGCAAGTGCTAGTCACTATTATCGTTAGAGGTAGATCAAACTTCAAAGAAAGAACTAGTTTTAGCTCCTGAATTTTTGTGAGATAATTGGTTTGGAAGAATCCATATAATGAGAAGAACCAAATTCAAAAGTGCCAATTAATTTAAAAGATTGATAAGGTAAAGAGAAGAGACTTGGTCCATTCCTGATAACAAAAGCAATTAAAGAGAAATATGAATTAAAGGATTGGGTTGTTGAAGAAAAAGGACTTGAATCAAGGTCAAAGATATTTGTTTAGTAAGTATATAGAATGAGTACTTCAAATAAGAGCTCCCAATGGTGAATTTTAATGGTGAAGAACATGTGTTCTCAAAAAGAAAGTCATAGGTTTAAATTTTATATAGGGTAAGATATATTTACCTTATATTTGAAATATAGTAAGAATCCTCTACACGTGAGAAATATGAAGTGGTCTTATATACTGTAAACTACCTTACAAACTATATGTAAAACACACGAAACCTTAAAAAATATATTATTATTATTAAGGTCACGTAAGTTTAGGAGGATTAAAAATGGAATAAAGAAAAGGCAGCGTGTTATGTCAAGTCAAATTGCTAAAATTAATATTAGATATAGAAATGTGTGTTGGAGGAGTGGACCACGACTCAAGAAACTTACCTGAAATCTCGTCCATAAGATCCAAGGAGATTGAAAAGGAAGATAACGTTGTCACGCTGGTACAATCAGGGGCAATAAAGTCAGAATTGCAGTGGTTAGTTGAAATGTGTGGGAGCTGGTCCTCTCAGAGGAACTTCTCCAACGCTAAGAACATGACATGGTTGGACTGCTGAGTGGAAAAAGTCAAGAGGATGAAATCGATCTAAAGTTTAATAATTCTTGTATAGAGTAGCGATGTGATACTGAAACCTTCGAAGGGTCACTGACACGCTTTATAAGAACTCCCTGTATACTAAGCGTTACCCAAAACTGTGCCACGCAGACATTATGTGAATAAAGGAGTATCATTAGTCAAGTGAAATGCCATCCTGCATAGAATGAAATTGTTGTTGATACGTTCCAATGTCCAATTTTGACTGGTAAGACACGAACTAGATTTGACTCCTGATCTACGAAGATGGAGAGATCTTAAGAGGCTATCAAACGTATGTTTCTGACTCAATTCCGACTGTTCTTTTAAACCTGCTGCTCTTGAAAAGGACGATACATCCAGCCTGTAACAGTGACATTTATATAGTCTCATCATATTTGTGAGACAAATATATATACATATATGACATGCCGATTGTACATGACGTCGATTGTCACGGTAACAGGTCAAATGAGTTAATGAAATCACTATGATCGTCCTTACCTTTCAAATCGTAAAAAAGCTTGAACGGGTGTTTGAGCAAATTGGGGTTTAACTTCATAGAAGCACCTGGAGAGACCATTTGTGTCCATGGGCAAGTTTGTCTCGGAGGGACCACTGACATGCTTTACAAGAACAGAACCCCTGTACACTGCACATTACCCAGATCTTGAGAGGTTTCTGCCTCAATTCTGACTGTTCTTTTAAACTTGTTTCTATTGAAAAGGACGAGACATCCAAATTATGAAAAGGACGTGTATGAGATGCCCATTGTACACGACGTCGATTTTTAGGGTTTGCACATGGAGGGCAACCCTTCAAAGTTCATTCCTACAAGTTTTCCCAACAGCCTTCGCTGCAGCCTGGGGTCATCTAAAGCCATGTCATTTTTCAAGGTTATTAATATAGATACAGTATATTGAAAAAATATTTGCATCTTTAATATTATGTCATGTATTTTATTTAATTTTTATTATATATAAAAGTGTAAGATTTATTAAAGTTTCAATTTTAATGTATGTAAATTAAAAAAAAAAAATCAATGTTATTAATAAAACATTGATTTGTTTGAGGTGTTGAATTATACATTTGATCTAAATTTAATGTGCACATGTAAGGGTAAAATGTGTGCTCACCAAAGTTATTTCGAGTGCGCTCATTTCGAGTATGCTCACTTCAATGTTTTATCTTCATGTGCAGAGCATATATCGAAACACTTTTTGGAGGTGAAACGACATTACAAAAAAAGACACTCTAACATGAAAATGATTTATAAGCTTATTGCATAAGCCCAATTACTTTTGATATTATTTTAATCAATTTATGACATCACTTGATGTTATGCACCACATTAAAGATTTCACTCTTAAATATTAGTTATTATGTATCTCTTTAGTGTTTAATGTTGTAATCATATTTTAAAATTAATGTATCTTTTCAGTCAAACATGCATATTTTCTAAGGACCATATTGTAGAAGTTTGCCCAAATCTTATTTGCTCAATAACATGCACAATAGTGAGGATTATAATTCTTTTTTATAGTACTTATTTGTATCATCAAGCCTCAAATGTATGAGTGATTGTTTATCACATTATTTAAGGAGGTCAAATTTTAAACAAAGGTTTTATCGCATTTTAGTTAGTTAACTTTAAATACATAGAAATGAAAATCCCTATTAATGAATTTTCAATATTATAATTGAAAAAATATTTCATTAACAACATGACTTTTGTCTCTACGTTCATAAGCTAAAATGGAATAATAGAAATGGACATTTGTTTTAGAGGCTTTCTTTTTCTTCTAAATTAACTTGAACATTTTACCTATGTGACATGTGTTGGTGCTCGAATTTGCACCATATATTTATGCAGATTTCTAAAGAAAAAATGCATTGAACAAGTTGAACCCCACATAGCACCGATGTTATAAACCCAACAGAGGAAAAAGCCACGTCATAAATACACTGCCACGTGGATAAACGAAAAACACATCCCGTAAAAATAAGGTGTAGAGCAAACGGTTGAAGGCATGGCATGTGGTAGAACTTGTAGCATGGCATGTGGTAGAACTGAAATGCAAATTGCGAGCATGTTTCCAAAGTCTGCTAAGAAGGCATGAGGTGTTGATGTGGAAAGACGTGGTGCCCAATAAAAGGCCCGACAGGGAAAAGTGGCAGACTTGCAAGGTACGTTTTGAAATTGCAAATTGCATATCATCTTCCAGATTCTGCAGCAGACCATACGCAGCATGGAAAGGGACGGCGAAAAGGGAAAACCAAAATGCAATTTGCAATAATGCAAATTGCAAATTACATTGGCACTGCCACATCCCACGAGGCATAAAAGAATGTAGATTCTGAAACAGCCCTTAAAGAATCATGACAGAGAAAATGAATAGTAGCAAGAACATAGTCAAATTATTTGCATCTTTTATTAAATATCAATAGGCATAACAAACATAAATCATACATTAAATTTGAAGAAGGTGGAGTACCTTGTTTTTATTACTGCACTGTATTTTAATTACAACATTAACCCAAAAAAAAAGAGTTTTTCCATTCAATATGTAGAGTTGTACAAAACCACTTATTAATAATAAGGAACACTTGATTTAGGGGAGTTTAACACGCTGTTTGAACAGCAGTCTAAACAAAGGTCTAAAAATAAACTACATGCATTGCAGCAGTCTAAGAATAGTTTTAAACATGCATGTATTGTTTGTTGTCCAAGAATTACTGTCGTAAAAAACAAAGACTAATATTAATTATTAATTGAGTGTTTAAATTCAAACTGAAAGCAAACTGATTGTCTAAATCGTTCATAGAGGAGACTAGATGATCCAATATCAATTACCAACATACTCCCCCTTGATGCTGAGAGGGCTTACAATCTGATCTCTGAGTGTCAAAAATTGATCTGTTGCAACTGCTTTTATGAAGATATCTGCATATTGTTCTTTAGTATTGATGTATTTCAGTTCTACTACCTTCATCTGCACTAAATCTCGAATAAAATGATGCTTTAAATCAAAATGTTTTGTCTTGCTGTGATGCACTAGATTCTTGGCCAATTTAATAGCACTAATGTTATCACAAAAAATAACTGTGGGCTGAACTTGAATCTCTCCAATTTCTTCAAAAAGTTTTCTAAGCCATAATGCTTGTGTACCTACTGAAGTGACTGCAACATACTCTACTTATGTAGAAGAAAAGGCAACTATACTTTGCTTCTTTGAGCTCCAAGTAATCAAACTAGAACAAAAAAAATAGTTCCCAGATGTTGACTTTTGGTCATCCAAACTACCTCCCCAATCAAAATCACTAAAACCAACAAGATTGAACCTTTTAGAAGTGTAGTAATGAATACCAAAATCTAGAATGCCTTTCACATACGTCAAAATTCTCTTGGCTACCTTCATATGTATTTTTGATGGCTCTATCATGTACCTTGAAATAAGTAAAATTGAATAAGCAATATCAGGGCTTGTGTGAGTTAGAAACATTAAGCTTCCGACAATACTTCTATATGTTGTCTCATCAACTCTTTCAGCACCATCACCTCTACACAACACAACTCCATGAGCAACTGGAGTGGAGACTAGTTTACAATCAACCATATCAAGTTTCTTCAACATATCTTTAGCATACTTTGTTTGACAAATAAAAAATTTATTCTCCCTTTGATAAACCTCCATTCGTAAAAAACATTTCATGAGGCTTAAATCTTTCATCTCAAATTCATTCATCATGGAAACTTTGAATTCATCCTTCATCATATAACTACTACCCATATATAACAAGTCATCAACATACAAACTTACAATTAGAATATCATTACCTTCTTGTTTGTAGTAAAAGGTAGGTTCACTCTTACTTCTTTGGAAGCCATTCTCTTGAAAATATCCATCAATCCTAGCATACCATGCTCTTGGTGCTTGTTTGAGGCCATACAAAGCCTTCTTCAACTTGTAGACATGATTTTCTTTTCCTTGCACTTCAAAACTTTGTGGATGTTCCACATATAATTCTTCTTCTAAGTACCCATTCAAGAAAGCACTTTTCACATCCATATTATGGATGCTCTAATTTTTTTAAGATGCTAATGAAATCAACATTCTAATGGTCTCTTATCTTGTTACTGGTACAAATTTTTCTTCATAATCAATGCCATACTTTTGTGTGAAGCCTTTAGCAACTAATCTCACCTTATGCCTTTCAACACTTCCATCACTGTTACACTTAGTCTTGTAGACCCATTTGGTGCCAATATTCTTCTTGTCATGTGGAAGTTTTGTAAGCTCCCAAGTGTCATTCTTGTGAATAGAATCCATCTCTTCTTGCATTTCTTGCATCCAAACCTCATTAGTATATGCATCTTCAAAATATGATGGTTCAAAATCAGCCTCGGTAAATAAAGCAAAATTCAGTGTCTCACCTCTTGGATTTTTTTCAGGCGCTTGATTTGAACTCCTTTGATAAATGTCACTCAATCTTCTTACCTTCCTTGTAGAACTAGGACTTGAATCTGGACTTACACTTGGAATTGAACAACTAGATGAGGGGTTACTTGGTGGATTTGTAGCACTTGGAATAAAAATATTAGTGAGCTGCCCTTGATCAATATCATCCATAATAACTTAATTTAAAATAGATTTTGACTTCTCCATGTGGCCTTTTTGATGACCATAAACTCCCCTTCATCAAAAATCACATCTCTTGACACAATAAGCCTATTAGTGAGAGGATTATATAACCTGTAAGCCTTACTTTCCTCACTATATCCAACAAAAATACATGACTCACTTTTGGGATCTAACTTTTGCCTCTTTTGATCAGGAACATGAACATAGGCTAAGCAACCAAGAACTTTGAAATAATTAACATTTGTTTTTTTCTCATACCAGGCTTCATACAGAGTCATCATGTCAAGTGCACTAGTGGGACTCTGATTGAGAATATATACTATTGTAGTAATTGCATCTCCCCAAAAATAATTGCTTAATCCCTTTGTTTGTAGCATGCTTCGTGCCATCTCCACCATTGTACGATTCTTCCTTTTAGCTACACCAATTTTTTTGAGGTGTGTATGCAGTGGTGAGTTGTCTTCTAATTCCATGCATATCACAATAACCTTGAAAGGCTTTTGAACAAAATTATCCTCCATGATCAGTCCTTAAGCATTTGATTTTGCACCCTTTGTCATTTTCTATAAGGGCTCTAAACCTCTTGAATGTCTCAAGAGCTTCACCTTTGGTCTTCAAAAAATAAACCCAACACTGTCATGAGTAATCATCAATAAAAGTAATGAAATATAATGACTTACCCAAACTCTTTGTTTGCATAGGACCACAAATGTCTGAATGAACTAACTGAAGTAGATAATGGGCCTTCCATGCATTGCCTTTTGGAAATTTCTCTCTTGCATGTTTTCCTTTAGCACGTTCTTCACAAACTTCCATATGCTCTTCAACCTTAGGCAAACCAGAAACTAATGCTTTTGATGTTAGAATCTTCAAACTATGAAAATTTAAATGCCCATACCTGTCATGCCACAACCAACTTGTATCCTCATATGCCATATTGACAAAGCTCTTGTTATGTTCACCAAACTTCAATGGGAACATCTTATTCTTTGTCATAGGCACAACTATTACCACCCTATTTCCTTGATTCTATCATAAATTATACATTGTTGATTTTCAAATACAACTTTATAATTCTTCTCACATAATTGTCTAAACTCAACAAATTATGCTTTAACTTTGGAGTGTAATAAATGTCTTTAACACTCTTCATACCTTCTTTTGTACGGACTTCCATAGCTCCTTTTGAAATAACCTCCAATGATTTGTCATCACCAATCTTGATCTTGGATTTAAAACTTTCATCCATTATAGAAAAAAAAAATTCATTCCTGACATGTGGTTAGAATATCCCGAATCTAAATACCAAACATCTTTAGAAATATTTTTAGCTTTGTCATAAGATGAAAATAAATTATCTGGAGGATTTTCATCACCTTCTTGAGCATAATGAACACTTGTATCATTATTACCTTCTTTTAATCTACAATCATAATTAACGTGGCCATACCTATTATAATGATAACACTGGATATTTCTTTTATCAAATTGGTCTCTACCTCTTCCTCTGAAACCACCTCTTCCTTGGAAACCACCTCTGCCTCTATTTCCTCTTGAGTAATTCTAATTTTGACCTCTATCTTGGCCTTCATTACTTTTGATGTTGTTGGCATATTCATTCTTTTTTATTTGTAATTTGGAGGAAAAAGCTTTCTCATCACTTTCTTCAAATGAATCTCTCAATCTTTTTTCATGAGACATCAAAGATCCAACTAGATGATCAAATTAAAGGGTAGACAAATTCTTGATTTCTTCTATGATTATGGCAACATGGTTCCACCTTGGTGTGAGAGTCCTCAACACTTTTTTGATCACAACCTCATTGTTCACAATTTCACCAAGTGTAGCCATCTTATTGACCACATCACACTTTCAACTTCTTGCATCTTCAAATTCTTGAATTCTCTCTTCAATGTCTATAACTTGACAACTTTGACTTGATCACTACCTTGGTAAGTGTTAAGTTGTGGAGCTAAAAGCTTCAATAGATGAATACAGAAGTTGCAGGAGTCACACAGTCACCGATGACGGTCAGGAATGGACCAGAGGCTGCCGACGTCAGTTATATATCAACCGACGTCGGTCATGTGTAGTTAGACAGGGACCGACGTCGGTCACCTATGCGTTCAGAATGTCTATTTTCATGGATGAACAGAATATTTGCATGATAAGTTTAACTGTTGGTATTGAGCCCGCATTTCTATTTTTGGCAGGACTGATTTGAACCTTTGATTAGGAGGTATATCTAACGGTTGAGAATGCATAGCTCATGATCCCTAATGTTATATAATAGGGATAGATCTTCATAACTTATTGGACAATACATGTATATGTGAATCAATTCAAGTGTTGGAGTTTGTTGTAATTGAAAGAAAACTCTTGAGAGAAAGAGATATGTACATCTAAGAGGTGTGAGAAGAAAGTGTGATTTCTTCAATTGTATTTCCTTCTGGAAGAGTTTAATATAAGTTTTTAAGTGGTTTCTTGTATCTCTTATTCTTTATTGTTTTTTATTCTAGTTACTTATTATTTTGGTTTAATTTCATCTTTTGTTGCTTACAAAGGTAATCAATATTGTTGGTTGATCCCCAACAAGTGGTATCAGAGCTCAGGTTCACTAACAGGTGGTTTCAGATCTGTTTAGTGTGTGTTGATTACAAGTCACTCACAGGGGTTTCTGTTTGAGTGGGAGTATAGCAATGGCAGAAGAAAGTAAACTGAAAATAGAGAAGTTCAATAGCAAGAATTATCAATTATGGAGGATGCAGATAGAAGATTATCTCTATCAAAAAGATCTATACTTACTGTTAGGTGGGGTTTCAAAGAAGCCCACAGATATGGAAGATGAAAAATGGAATGTTCTTGATAGAAAGGCTCTAGGATCTATAAGATTGAGTCTGGCATCTTCTGTGATATCCAATTTATCACAAGCAAAGTCAACGGTAGAGTTAATGGACACTTTAGCAAATTTATATGAAAAACCCTCAGCTTCAAATAAGGTATATCTTATGAAGCGGTTATTTAATTTGCAAATGCAAGAAAGTGGATCTGCATCTAATCATTTAAATGATTTCCATGAAATTGTAAATCAATTAAATTCAGTCAAAATAGTTTTTGATGATGAAATTAAGGATCTATTAATCTTATGCTCTTTATCTGAAAGTTGGCATAGCTTGGTAATGGTAGTTAGTAATACTGCATCTGCTTCAAATATGTTAAAAGTAGATGATGTTGTTAGTGTAATCTTGAATGAAGAAATTCGTAGGAAAAGCATAGAGAAAACATCAGGGAATGCTTTAAGTTTTGAAAGCAAGGGAAGGCAAAAAGAGAAGGGCAAGCAATGGAGATCAAGGTCTAAGTCAAAGATGAGAGGTAGATCCAAATCTAGAAATGGCAGAAAGATAATCTATTGGAATTGTGGAAAGATAGGGCATGCAAGAAAAGATTGTTGGTCAAAACCTAAAGAAGAAAATCAGTAAGAAGGTAAAGAAGAAGCAAAAGTTGTAGGTATTGTTGCACAAGATGCTCTTATATTCTCTTTGCATAATAATATAGAATCTTGGGTTTTAAATTCTAGTGCCTCTTTTCATGCAACCCTAAATAGAGAATATTTCAGTGACTATGTCCATGGAGATTTTGGAATAGTTTATTTAGGGGATGATGAGCCTTGTAAAATTGTTGGCAAAGGAAAAGTGTAGCTGAAATTGTAGAATGGCAACACATGGGTGTTGAAAGATGTCATGCATGTTCCCATCTTGAAGAGGAATTTGATTTCTGCAAGAAAGTTAGGGGATGAGGGTTGTACAGTAACTCTCACAGCTAAATCTTGAAAGATTACCAAGGGTGCACTTGTATTAGCCAGAGGTAAGAGAGCAGGTACTCTCTATTTATGTAATTGTATTACTGATAATTCTCCTTCTGTATTATCTACTTTAGATGTAGATGCAAAGTTGTGGCACTGTAGGCTTGGCCACATGAGTGAGAAGGGAATGACTATTCTTAAGTCAAAAGGTAAGCTTTCAAATTTGAAATGCATAGATCTAGATTTTTGTGAGCACTGTATTTTTGGGAAACAAAAGAGAGTGAGTTTTCTCAAGACTGGGTCAACAAAGAAGAAGCACAAGTTGGAGCTTGTTCACACAGACATGTGGGGACCAGCTCAGGTAGCTTCTATTGGAGGATCACAATATTATGTTTCTTTCATCGATGATGCTACAAAAAAGGTATGGGTCTATTGCATAAGGAACAAATCAGATGTTTTTGACACTTTTAAGAAATAGAAAGCTTTAGTTGAGAATGAAATAGTGATGAGATTGAAGTGCCTTAGATCTGACAATGGTGGTGAGTACTGCAGCTATAAATTCAATAGTTACTATTCTATAAATGGAATACGTAGGCAAAGGATGGTTCCAAGGACACCTCAGCAAAATGGAGTTGCTGAAAGGATGAATAGAACAATATTAGAGCATGCACAGAGTATGAGGTTATATGCTAGTTTGCCCTTACAGTTTTGGGCAGAAGCTGTAGATACTGTAGGTTACCTGATTAACAGAGGACCCTCTACTACTCTGAATGGTGGAATTCTAGAAGAGGCTTAGATAGGTAAAAAGGTAGATCTTTCATTTCTTAGAGTTTTTGGTTCTAAAGCTTTTATGCATATTGATAAGGAAAATAGAAAGAAGCTAGATGCTAAATCTATGCGGTGCACTTTTATTGGTTACAGCTCTGAAGATTTCAGATTTTGGTTGTGGAATTTCAGAACTAACAAAATTATTAGAAGCCGTGATGTTGTTTTCAATGAGAAAGTGATGTACAGTGATCAGCTCAAGAAGTTGAATAATACTGAGTAGAGCAATGTGAATTTGGATGAGGAG
Organism: Torreya grandis; assembly: GCA_037957365.1. Taxonomy (NCBI): domain Eukaryota; kingdom Viridiplantae; phylum Streptophyta; class Pinopsida; order Cupressales; family Taxaceae; genus Torreya; species Torreya grandis. Next base: position 384,638 of record JARHVA010004616.1, on the reverse strand, counting down.
ATGATCCAAAATGAGCTCACGAGAAAGAATAATCACAGACAGGAAAACATAGACACTAACGTCGGTCATGCAAAAACTGATGTCAGTTAGATAGGAACCGACGCCGACCGTACAGAAACTGACATCGGCCAGATAGAAATCGACGTCGATCGGGTGAAACTGATGTCGGTCAGGTATAGACCTAGAGATGACTGAGATCGGTCACTGATAGAGAATTTGGGTAAATAGAAAGCTGTGTTTGAGTCTCAAATGCCCATTAGGAGGTCAAAAAGGGTAAGTAAACCTCCAATTCAATATTCCCCTTCATTATTCTACTTATTGCTCATTGATAGTGGAGAACCAAATAGTTTTGATAAGGCAGTACAGGTAGAATCCCAAAATTAGTGGGAGCGTGGCATGGTTGAGGAAATGGATTCCTTGAAATAGAACCAAACATGGGATTTGGTTGAGTTGCTAGCTGGAAAGAAGACACTAAAAAATAGATGGGTTTACAGGCTAAAGGAAGGTGAGAATGGACAGATGAGACATAAGGCCAGGTTGGTAGTAAAGGGATTTGCACAGAAACTAGGTATTGACTTTGGTGAATTTTTTTTTCATGTAGTTAAAATTACTTCTATTCAGACTGTATTGTTTTTAGTTGCTATTGAGGATTTGCATCTTGAGAAACTTGATGTTAAGACAAAGTTTTTTCATGGAGATTTGGATGAAGAAATATATATGGAATAGCCAAAAGGTTTTGATGTCAAAAGTAAGGAGAAGCTTGTGTGCAAATTGAAAAAAAGCATGTATGGTCTTAAGCAAGCTCCAAGACAGTGGTATTTGAGATTTGATAGGTTTATGACAGAGCATGGCTTTTGTAGATGTCAATCTGACCATTGTGTTTATTTTAAGAGATTGGATAATGGTAGATATATTATCTTGTTACTGTATGTAGATGATATGCTTGTTGCAAGTTCACACATGCAAGATATTATTGAGCTTAAGGTAAAATTAGCTCATACATTTGCCATGAAGGATTTGGGAGCAGCAAAAAAAATCCTTGGCATGAGTATTAAGAGAGACAAGAAAAATCATAGGTTGATTTTGTCTCAAGAGGATTATGTGAACAAGGTGTTAGAGAGGTTCAATATGTAAGATGCAAAACTGGTAAGTACACCTATGGCTAGACACTTTAAATTGAGTAGAGATCAGTGTCCTAATTCACATGATGAGGTAGAGTACATGAGTAGAGTTCCATATGCTTCCGCAGTTGGGAACTTAATGTATGCAATGGTATGTACTAGGCCTGATATAGCCCAAGTAGTGGGAGTTGTCAGTAAGTTTATAGCCAATCCAGGGAAGGAACACTGAAAACCAGTTCAGTAGATTCTCAAATATCTGAGAGGGACCAGCAGTAGGCATTTGTGCCATGGAGGGTCAAATACTTCTCTACATGGATATGTAGATTCGGATATGGCAGGTGACTTGGATGGCAAGAGAAGCACCACAGGATATGTTTTCACTATTGGTGAAACAACAGTTAGCTAGATTTCAAAGTTGTAGAAGGTTGTTGCCTTGTCTACTACAGAGGTAGAATACATTACAGTCATAGAGGCTAGCAAAGAGATGATATGGATGACACGGTTCATGGAAGAGTTGGGAAAGGAGCAAGAGAGTTGGAGATTATACAGTGATAGTCAGAGTCCAATTCATTTGGCAAATAATTCAGCCTTTCACTCAAGAACCAAACACATACAGCTTAGATACCACTTCATTAGACAAGTATTGGAAGATGGTGAGTTGAAGCTGCAAAAGATTCATACAGATAAGAACCCTGCTGATATGTTAACAAAGCCGATAACAAGGGAGAAGTTGAATCTTCATTCAACTTTTGTTGGTCTTCAAGATTGAGTTTGAAGATGGAGAAGCTAGAAGATGTTGTTGTACAGGTTCAGGTGTAGTTGTTTATCTCCAAGTGGGAGATTGTTAAGTTGTGGAGCTAAAAACTTCAACAGATGAGCGAGTACAGAAGTTGCAAGAGTCACACAGTCGCCGACGACGGTCAGGAATGGACCAGAGGCTATCAACGTCGGTTATATATCAGCTGACGTCGGTCATGTGTAGTTAGATAGGGACTAACGTCGGTCACCTGTGCATCCAGAATGTCTATTTTCATGGATGAACATAATGTTTGCATGATAAGTTTAACTGTTACTATTGAGTCTACGTTTCTATTTTTGGTAGGACTAATTTGAACTTTTGATTAGGAGGTATATCTAATGGTTGAGAATGCATAGCTCATGATCCCTAATGTTATATAATAGGGATAGATCTTCATAGCTTATTGGACAATACATGTATATGTGAATCAATCCAAGTGTTGGAGTTGGTTATAATTGAGAGAGAACTCTTGAGGGAAAGAGATCTCTACATCTGAGAGGTGTGAAAAGAAAGTGTGATTTCTTCAATTGTATTTATTTTTGGAATAGTTTAATACAAGTTTTCAGGTGGTTTCTTGTATCTCTTATTCTTTGTTGTTTCTAATTCTAGTTACTTATTATTCTGGTTTAATTTTGTCTTTAATTGCTTACAAAGGTAATCAATATTATTGGTTGATCCCCAACAATAAGCTTCTTTTAGAGTTTTCCAAGCATCCTCTATTGTCTTTGCTCCTACAATTCATGGAAATAGGATCTTATCTAGAGCTATTTGAATTTGAAATAAGGCTTGAGTATTCTTCTTCTTAGCCTCTTTAGTTGTTTTATCATTTACTGTGAGGGCATTCCAATTAGCTAGCTCTGCATAACCTAATTCAACAATCTCCCACAAATCTTTTCCTATCAAAAAATTCATCATTTTGATACACCAATAATCATACTCATTTCCATCAAATTCTGGAATAGGCAAGGAGTTAGAATTTGACATAATAAATCTTTGGCAAAATTTTAACTACTAAATCTTTAACCCAAAAGAAAATACTAGCTCTAATACCAGATGTAGATTATGAATCAACCCTTAAATAATCATGATAGAGAGAATGAATAGCAACAAGAACATAGACAAATCATTTGCATCCTTTATCAAATATCAATAGACATAACAAACACAAATCATGCATTAAATTTGAAGAAGGCAGAGTAGCCTATTTTCATTACTGTATGGTATTCTAATTACAACATTAACAAAAATAAAAGATTTTTTCCATTCAATATGTAGCACTGTACAAAACCACTTATTAATCAACAGTTCAAACAAAGGTCTAAAAATAAAACTAGATGCATTGCAACAGTCTAAGAATAGTTTTAAACATGCATGTATTGTTCCCTATCCAAGAAAAACTAGGGTAAAAAACAAAGACTAATATTAATTATTAACTGAGTGTTTAAATTCAAATTGAAAGCAAATTGATTATCTAAATCGTGCATAGAGGAGACTGGATGACCCATCATCAATTACCAACAAAGAATGGGTAGGGAAATGAATGATGCAAAAGGTACAAGTACTCTAGCTATTGCATGGGAATAATGCCAAAATGCAGATGATGACTCACACTTTCATCCTAATACTCTAGTTTACTGCCATCCTCCTCAGACATGTAAAAATGCAAAAGGATTGTCGCCTTCTATTGAAAATAAAGGTGGAATCAACCAATGGTTATTAAAATGCAAGTTCTTTCAACCCCAAATAGATTCATATTCATGCTAGATAGGCATATTGTCCCAAAGTGTCAGTGTGCATTATGTGGGCGCAGTGAATTCAATGGTGATCTAGGATGCTTCAAATTTAGGGATTGGTGGAGAATTACTGGTGGGTATTTTAGCTGGGGGGACATAAAATAGCTAATAGATATTGCAGATGGGAGTTACGAGTGCTTACAAGAACCATGACTAAATATAGACTATGGCAGGACTAGTAAAAAATATCAAAACAACGCCCAACTTATTCAAGTAGGCAACAACTTCTTTCAGGGCCAATATAAAGATTCTTGTTGTCATGGCTTCCTTATCCATAATGTATAATACTTCCATAGAGAGTTCCATTGGTATGTCTAGTTTTGATTTTAACATATCCCATGGAAATTTTTCCTTGTACGTTGATTTCCCAAATAAATATAATCGCATCTCTCCAGACACTATGGCTAGTGCAATGTAGTTACAAAAACTCTTTGTAGATGAGAATAATAATGCCATTGGACTGGGTGGTTAGGCAAGGTAAAATGAAGAGTCTTTCTACACCACTTCCTCTCATCTTATTTTATGCCACCATCTGTTGATGGAGCCAAAACAGATATCTAGAGGTCAAGGTTCCAAAATGAAGTAGATTGCTCCAAAAAATCCCAAGGCAAGTCTTGAATAGTTTCATCTAAATATTTTATCTTGCTTTCTTTCTTTAGTTTCTCAAGATTCCTTTGAAATGCTTGTACTTCTTGTTGATATCACTTGTCAGAACATTCCTAGAGCATTGTCACATAGAAGCAGCGAAGGTCCATGAATCCATAAATTCAATGCGTAAGAATTCGGAATTTAAATGTTCAAAAGACTTGGATTTTTGAAAAAACTTTTCTAGAAGGTGCTTTCCAAACCAGCCAATAGGAATGGAGTTAGGGTGAAAAATAAAGAATTTACAAGTTTCAAAAATTGTAGAAGAAGCCCCAAAGGTCCCTGGGAAATTTTTATGGGGGAAACAATTTACAAAATGCAGGTGCAAATTGCAGTCAACTCTCCCAATCCCACCAATCAAAGGTTTTATAAAAGTCAACTCAAGAAGAGCTTCAGGGAGATCTTGAGAAGAAATTTAATTTTGTAATTTTTCACTTGTGTAATTTGCAAATTGCAATTGAGTCTCCCAAACCCCCATTCAACATCGATCAACATGGGGACCCATTGCAAATGGGAACTTTCAAGGCCATTTTAAATTTTGAAATTTTGCAAATTATAAATTGTAGTTGGAGTTTAATATGGAAGCCTTTCAAAGAAATGAGAACTCCAAGTGCAATTTGCAATTGTGAAGTTTTACAAATTTTAAATTATAGTTAGAATTCCCTTTTACCTAAAGGAAGCCTTTCAGGGAAATGGGAACTCCAAGTGTAATTTACAATTTTGAAAATTACAAATTGCAATTGGAGTTCCCATTTCCCTAAAGGGAACTTTCCAGGGAAACTACAAATGCAAATTGCAATTCTGTAATTTGTAATTCTGCAATTTATATAGGGAACTTTCTAGGGGAACTACAACTATGAATTGTAATTCAATAATTTGTAAATTTAAATTTTTTTCTGAGTTTCAAATTTTCCCAATACAAAAGAATTGCAAAATTGCAAATGGGACCCAGATTTTCCCAAAATAAAGGAAAATTGCAAATTTGCAAAAGTGATCAAAATTTCCTCAAAAGGTAAAAAAGTGAAAAGTAATGCATTTATGCATTAAAAAATGTGGAGTTAACCATCAAAAGTAAATATTGAAAAAAGCAAAGGTGAAAAATGCAAAGTGTGAAAAGGCAAGATGCAACCAACAAATAAAAACGTAAAATAACTTAAGTTTTGCATTTTCATTTTCTTTTCTTGTTCAAACACTCCATGGGAGAAATATCATAGGTTTACAAATTCAAGATTGAACATTCCAAAGGAGATTTTTCAAATGGCCATGCATTTGGGGTGTTCAAAAGCTATCATTACAAGAATAGGGTTGTTCTTTGGCATGCATATGAGGAAGGGCAATTGTCCAAAAGTTTCTAGATGTGCTAATGAGTGGTCAAAGGCATATCCAAGTAGTTTCACAAGAGGATAAAATATATTATTTTGCTCCAAGGCAAATATTCTCCTTCCAGCTCATGTAAAATGCATCTCCAGCCAAAAGTTAAAGGTTTTGATGCCAATAGTCATCATTGTTTATAGAGGCAGTTAGAACAATGATTTTTCTTGCAAATGGATGAAGATTCTAGGCATGGCAAAAAAATATTTTCTAGCTGAGAGGATCTTGGCAGAACTTGGATGGTTGTTTTACAATTTTTCAATATTGCAAATTGCATCCCACATTCTCAAATTTGAATAGTGGTATAAATGTATAGATAGAGGGCTTGTCCTCTATTATAAGGTTATTGTTGTTGGTTGTTCATTTTCTCTAAGTCCAAGTTCTTCAAATTTTTGAGATCAATTGCTATGTGTATGTATTGTCTCCCTTACTAAGGTGGTTGTAGTTGTATAGCCATTAACAATCTTTGAGAGCATGTTTATGTCTCCCTTATCAAAAGAAAAAACTCACCATGCTTCTCCCCACGGTAGCATTTTCAAAAAATGGTGTATGTAAGATTTTATTGCAAAATTAATGAGAATATTTGTGGTTCTTACTCTTTCCTTTTGATGAAGTGCACTAATATGTTTTGTAAATATTGTTGATTGGATATTTCGTTCAATAATTACTACTAGTTATCATTTTAAGCATAGATCTGGATATGCATTATTTTTAGAATATGTTATTGAATTTAAATTTTTATGGCACTCTAGGTTTATGGATTTAATGGGAGAAAGTATATGAGATTCTAGTTTCAGTGAATGTTCTAGTCTTTCAGGGATCATTTAGGTATTTGCATTTCACTAGCACTAACAAATGCAAATCACTCCCGGTATTTCCCTTATGCTTGCATCTAAGTTTTTTCTACATCTTTGCAAAGGAATTATGTCATGAATAGTAAAAGAAACCCTAATGTTTGAAAACCACTAGCACATCACCCTTTTTAAAACTATCTAACTATTCTACCATGTTTCACCCTGCAAATAATACATCATTTGCATATGGTAAGTGTTATTTGCCTTGTAGATGCATAGAATCTTGCCTATATACCATGTGTTTGCATCTTATTCTTTAAAGACAACCACTGCAGTCTTCTAATCAACCCCATGTTAAAAATTTATTTTGAAATGAAGTTTTCAAGCATATACCTATCTGTCTTTAGTAGCTTGTATGTGACCTAGACCATTTTTTCATCCCGTGTAACAACCCTTCTCAGGTGAAGTGAACGAGTTTGGTTGTGCCTTGGTCATATTTGTTTCTCTTCATGTCGAAAATTCCCATGGAGATTAAATTGTAGAATCACTTCATGTGAGAAAGCTACCCCTTAGGTCCTCTCACCTTGGTTTAGGCAGATCTAGAAGTAGCCATCTTTGTTTGCCATTTTCTCAAGTGTGCAAGGCCAAGAAAAAGAGGTATACAATTGGGAAATGACACTCAACTTACATCATTGTATGGGATTAAATTTAATCTTGGCACTTGTGTTACTGGGGACTCTTGTAGAGAGCTAAAATAATCCAAGTTTGAAAAGTTATCTCCTGTGGAATATTTTTATGCAAGTAATCTTAGTGCATTTTCAGACAAAGTTTATTTTTATTATTTAATGAGTTTGAAAATTGAGGCTATTAGAGTTTTATTATGACTTTGGGTCGTCAACAAGTTTAGCACTCTATTGGGAAGTCGCTAGAAATTTGAAAGATTTGATAATTAACTTCTATTACATTTTTTACAAAGAGTTGTTAAAGTTGCATGTTGGAAGGTGATTTCCCCTTTTGAACATAAATCTAAAAATTTTCATGTCTTTGCTTTCTATCTCATCAATAACTTCAGAAAAGTATGTTTTCAACATGTATTACAACCAATTTGTTAACTGTTATTTCTATTTTGAATATCTTTGTTAAGTTTCAACTTTGAGTGTTTTCTTGCTTACAAATCTGAAAAAATTGAAATCATCCTTCAAAGGTGACTCATCAAAACAACTTATCTCACACCTATGTTTTCATCAAAGATGATTGAGACAAGTTTGGAGGCCGATTGAAGAGTAAAGATCAGCTGCAAAAGAGTGTTTGGGCTGACAAATTTTGGTAATATTGAACTTTTATTTGTTGAAATTCCTATTGTTGAGGATTATCATAATTCTTCTAATTATTTTGAATCATATAGCCCAATTTACTATCTAGATCCTTATCAACTAGCTAAATCCCTTTCTAAATTTGAACCCCCAAGTCCACCTCACTCACCCCCTCACAGTGCTTTATCATTTGTTCATGAACCCACCATTGAACCAATCATGAGGTATAATGACCAAGATGAGAATGAGATTCATGCATTAAGAATTATTAGAATCAAGCCTGTTAAATTTGATGACATGGAGGGTTATCCCAATGACATTTTGAATGAAGTAAGGAACCACCTTCCTAAATTTCAAGGGAACAATGTAGTGAGTTGTGATCAACACTTGAGGGCTTTCCACATTAACATTAAGGATTATGAGGTTGATCATGAGGATGTGTGCATTAAGTTGTTTATGCACATACTATAATAAAATGCATGAGAGTGGTTCAATTCCCTTCCCCATGGATGCATTGATTCATGGGAAGAGATGAAGAATGTGTTCAAAATTTAGTAAGGTGATAGGATTGATCCTAGATTTATTTTGGCTTACTTTAAAACTATCAAAAAGGACCCTAATGATTGTGTATATGACTTCAATACATGATTCAACAAGATTATGATGTAGCTACCCAAAAATAGTCAACCTAGTGATACAGTATGCTTAATAAAATATTACAACCTCTTTGACAAGAAAGTTGCATACTATTTAAGGGGCAAGGCTCCCACTAACTTATGGTTGGCATTCAATATTGCCATCTAAATTGAAAATAATATAAAGGCTTGGAAAATCCCTTGAATGAGTGGATTGATGTAAATTTAGTTGATTTGAAAAAAATGTAGTCCACTAAGACAGTCAACTTTGAGGAGATTATTAAGACTTTGGCCTTTAGTGTCAAAGATATGTCCTACAAGTTTGTTAGAGCTAAAAATGGACTATTTCATGGGTCTACAAGTCAGGAGAGAACTTAGAATCCAAATCAAGCACAAGGGTGGCTTGATTTAAACATTAAAGATAATGATAGAGGGAAAAGGCCTTCACATGATGATAGAAATCAAAGTAAAAGAGTTAGTAAATAAGTGCTTGATCCATTAAACACCAAGATGAATGTTGTAAATTATGATTTAGACATTGATTAGTGTGATAAATGATTCCTCCCACATCTTCCATGTCATATTATTGAACCAATTGATGAAGATACAAATGATTATGAGTCTATATTTGATGATGATGATGATGATATTTTAATGTTCAATTATCAAGACTCCCAATGTAAGTTTTTTGCCTCCATGGAATCGATGAGTGCTACAACTGCTAATCAATTTTGGAGTGCAGTCAAGAAGGTATGTGTCCCAATTTTTGAGTTTGCTTGTGATGTTTATATAACACAAGCATATGAGTTACCCAATCATGATGTAATTGAAGATTTGAATCATGCCAAAAATAAGTGTTGTACATGGATGTGGAATTGGGTAACTTCATTAGGAATGTGGATGTTGTTGAGCAACCAACTATTATTGATGTTGGGTTTGGCAATAAAGGTATTGTTTGGAGAGTGTTGTTAGATGGAGCTTGGGTTATCTTTTATGCCCCTGAGGATGAATATGTTAAGTTCTCTTTCAGATAGTAATTTGAGTGCTTGAATGGAATTATTAATGAATTTGAAGCACTCTTGCTTGGTACTCACCTAATTGCAGTCGATAAAAAAGTTTATTTATAGCTGATGAAAAGGTACCAAGATATTTTGGCTTGGTTTTATCTAGATTTGAGAACATACATGAAGGATTTGTTTCGACACATCATCCCATTACAACATAGCAGCGATACCATCAGGCATGTGCAGAGATTGATTTACTTCATCTTGTCCACCAAGCCGTTGGAAAAGTTAAATATATTAAGGGATGATGAGATACTGAAACTGCTAGTTAATGGAAAACATTTGAAACATTTCCTAGACTAAGCCCATGATTGTGTACATAGTTATATAGTGTATAGTCTTATTTCTTTGTTGTTTCATTTCTTTTTTGCCCCTATATTTTGGGCCTTATTTATATAGTTCCTTTCATGTTTTTTATCATCTATTCATTTTTAGATCCTCTTGATCTATTTGTGCCAATCTACCTTTTTTCGTTGAGCTTCCATGGGTGTTGTCTATGGATTGACTAAATGTTGACTCCATGGACCAATAGATTGGGACATAGTCTTATGTTATGAGGTTCTTTGCACACCCACAGAGGGTGTACATTCCTGGGGGAGAGCCAATGTTGGTGCTTGAATTTTCACCATATACTTATGTAGATTTTTAGGAAAAAATGCATTGAGAAAGTTGAATCCCACATGGAACCAATGTTATAAACCTAGTAGGTGAAAAATCCATGTCATAAATACACTACCATGTGGACAAATAAAGGTGTGGAACAAATATTAGAAGGCATGGGATGTGGTAGAACTGGTAGTGTTGATTGTAGTTTTAGAAAATTGCAAAATGAGTTGTGGAGTTCCACCAGAAGTTAGGGGTCAAAAATAAAATTGCATTTAGGGACATCAAAGTCCATGGGGAATGTAGTGGTGGAATGAAATTGCTAAAACTATAAATTACAATTTGTTTATTTATCTTCAAATCTTGTGGAGGAAAAGAGCCTAGTGGAGAACTCAATATTGACTATAAATTTTACTAAAATGCAATTTAAGATCATGTTTTTGAAGTTCATTGAGAAGGCATGAGGCATTCATGTGGAAATATGTGGTCCCTAGCAAAAGGCCCAATGACAAAAAGTGGTAGACTTGCAATGTATGTTTTGTAATTATAAATTGCACATTACATATCATCTTTCAAATTATGTAGTAGACCATGTGCAGCATGGAAAGGGATGGTAGAAAGGGGAAAATAAAATTCAATTTGTAATAATGCAACTTTAAAATTGTATTGGCACTTCTAGATCCCATGAGTCATAAAGCAATGGGAAGGAAAATAAATGACGCTAAAGGTACAATTACTCCAATTATTGCATGGGAATAATGCCAAAGTGTAGATGATGACTCACACATTCATCCTAAGACTCTAGTTCACTTCCATCTTCCTTAGACATGTTAAAATATAAAAGGATTGTCACCTTTTATTGAAAAGAAAGGTTGAATCAACTAATGGTTACCAAAATGCAGGTTCTTCTTTCAACCCCAAAAAATCAAAGGATTCATATTCATACCAGATAGGCATATTATCCCAAAGTATCACCATGTATTATGCAAGCACAATGAATTCAATGGTGATCTGGGATGCTTTAAATTTAGGTATTGGTAAAGAACTATTGGTGGGAATTTTAGTTGGGGGAGACATAGCATAGCTAACAGATATTGTAGACGAGAGTTGCAAGTGCATACAAGAACCATGACTAAATATAGACCATGGAAATACCTGAGTTAAATATAAAAATAATGCCTAGCTTGTTCAAGTGGGTAGTAACTTCTTTCAAGGCTAATATAAAGATTATTATTGTCATGGCTACCTTATCCATAACGTATAATACTGCCATAGAGAGTTCCATTGGTATGGATAGTTTTTATTTTAACATATCCCATGGAAATTTTTCCTTGGATGTTGATTTCCTATATGAATATTATTGCATCCCTCTAGACGTTATGTCTGGTGCAATGTAACAGTAGAAACTCTTTGTAGATGGGAATAATAATGCCATTAGACTGGGTGGTTGGGCAAGGCAGAATGAAGAGTCTTTCTTACACTACTTCCTCTCACCTTATTATTTGCCACCATCTATTCATGGAGCCAAAACAGATATCTGGAGGTCAAGGTTCCAAAATGAGGTAGATTGCTCCCAAAACTCCCAAGACAAGTCTTGAACAGGTTCATATAAAGATTGTTTCTTGCTTTCTTTCTTTATCTACTCAAGATTCCTTTGAAATGCTTGTACTTCTTGTTGATATCACTTGTCAAAACATTCATGGATCATTGTCACATAGAAACAACGAAGGTTCATGAATCCATAAATTTAATGGGTAAGAAATTGAATTCAAATGTTCAAAAGACTTGGCTTTTCAAAAAAACTTTTCTAGAAGATGCTTTCCAAACCAACCAGCAAGAATGGAGTTAGGGTGAAAAATCAAGAAATTTGAAAGTTTAAAAAATTATAGAAGAAGGCCCAAAGGTCCGTGGAAAATTTATATGGTAGAAATAATTTGTAAAATACAAGTCTCCAAAATGCAAGTGCAAATTACGATCAACTCTCCCAATCCTGCTAGTCAAAGCTTGGATAAAAGTCAATTCAAGAAGAGCTTCAGGGAGAACTTGAGAATAAATGTAATTTTACAATTTTTCACTCATGCAAATCCCAAATTATAGTTGGGTCTCTTAAACCCCTAGTCAACATGGGATCCAAGTGCAAATGAGAACTTTCAAGGCTATTTGCAATTGAAAATTGAAAATTACAGTTGGAGTTCCCATTTTCCTAAGGATGCCTTTCAAGGAAATTAAAACTCTAAGTGTAATTTTTAATTTTATAGTTTTAAAAATTGCAAATTACAATTAGAGTTTCCATTTCACTAAAGGAAGCCTTTCAAGGAAATGATAACTCCAAGTGTAATTTGCAATTTTGTAGTTTTATAAATTGCAGTTGGAGTTCCCATTTCCCTAAAGGTACTTTCCAAGGGAAGTACAACTACGAATTATAATTCTATAATTTACAAAGGGAACTTTCTAAGGGAACTATAATTATGATTTACAATTCTGTAATTTTTAATTTTGTAAAACTATTATTAAGTTCTGGATTTCCCAATACAAAGGAATTGTAAATGGGACCCAAATTTCTCCAAATAAAAAAGAAAATTACAAATTTGCAAAAGTGACCAAATTTTCCCCAAAAGATCAAAAAGTGAAAAGTAATGCATTAAAAAACGTGGAGTTAACCCTAAAAAGCAAATATTGAAAAATGCAAAGTGTGAAAAGTCAAGTTGGAGACAAAATCAAAAAGGTAAAATAACCTAAGTTTTGCATTTTTACTTGCTTTGCTTGTTCAAACACTCTATGGGATAAATATTGCTGGTTTACAAATTCAAGGTGGGTCATTTAAAGGAGATTTTTTAAATGGCCATGCATCTAGGGTGTTTAAAAGCTATCATTGCAAGAGTAGGGTTATTCTTTGGCATGCATATGAGGAAGGACATTTGTCCAAAAGTTTATAGCTATGTTAATGAGTGGTTAAAGGCATCTCCAAGTAGTTTCATAAGAGGACAAAAGATATTGTTTAGCTCCAAGGCAAATATTCTCCTTCCATCTCATGTAAAATGCATCTTCGACCAAGAAATCAAAGGGTTTGTTGTAAATATCCATCATTTCTTATAGAGATAGTTAGAAAAATGATTTTAATTGTAAATAGATGAAAATTCTAGGCATGGCAAGTAATATTTTCCAGTTAGGAGCATCTTGGTAGAACTTGGAGCGATGTTTTGCAATTTTATAATATTGAAAATTTTAACCCACATTCTTTGATTTAAAAAATAGTAAAAATGTATAAATAGAGAGATTTTTCTCTATTATAAGGTGGCTGTTGGTTGTTCATTTTCTCTAAGTCAAGGTTTTCAAAGTTTTAGGACCAATTGATGTGTGTATGTATTATCTCCCTTGCTAAGGTGGTTGCAACTGTAAAACTATTAGAAATATTTGAGAGCATGTTTATGTCTCCCTTGTCAAAAGAGAAAACTCGCCATTCTTGTCCCCATGGTAGCATTCTGAAAATATGTTGTATGTAAGATTTTCTTGCAAAGTTAATAAAAAATTTGTAGTTCTTACTCTTTTCTTTTGATGAAGTGAAGTAATATATTTTGAAAATATTGTTGATTAGATATTTGGTTCAATGTTTACTAATGGTTATCATTTTAAGCATAGATCTGGATTATAAAACCCTTTCTGCATTATTTTTAGAATATGTTGTTGAATAACTTCTTAGGTAACCCTATGTTTATGGATTCAATGGGAAAAATTATATGAGATTTTAGTTTCAGTGTACATTCTAGTCTTTTAAGGATCATGTGGGTATTTGAATTTTTATTGGCACTAATAAATGCAAAGCACTTCTAGTAATTTCCTTATGCTTGCATCTGAGTTTTCTCTACATAGTTTAAAATGAATTATGTCAGGAATATTGTAATAAACCTTTTTTTTTAAAACCACTAGCACACTACCCTTTTTTAAACTATCTAACTGTCCTACCCTATTTCACCCTATAAATAATACATCTTTGACATATGTTAAGTGTTATTTTCCTTGCAGATGGATAAAATCTTTCCTATATAACATGTGTTTGCATCTTGTGCTTTAAATACCAACACTAAAGTCTTCTATTCAGTCTTTGTTATTGAAAAATTATTTTGAAATGAAGTTTGCAAGTATATACCCATTCGTCTTTAGTAGCTTGTATGTGACCTAGAGCATTTGTTCATCCCATGTGATAACCCTTCTTAGGTGGAGTGAACGAGTTTGGTTGTGCTCTGATGATATTTATGTCTCTTTGTACCAAAAATCCCCATGGAGGTTGAATTGCATAATCACTCTATGTGAGCAAGCTATCCCTTAGGTCCTCTCACCTTGGTTCAAGCAGAGCCAAAAGTAGCAGGGAGCTAACCATACCCTCTATTGGTGCCTCCCAATCATTTTTTGTATCTAGTACATTCTTGATGCCAAACCCTTCCCTAGTTATAACAATATATCAACAAGTTTTTCATCTTTGTTTTCCATTTTCACAAGTGTGTAAGGCTGATTAAAATAGGTGTACAAATAGGAAACAACAACATGAGCCTTAACGTTATCATAATTTATTTTTAAATAGTCGCATATATATCCTCTAGTGTAAGGAGGGGAGCTTAGGGGTATCACTTTAATATAAAACTCAGGGTAATCTCGGATGATGTAAAAAAATTATACATCTCCACATTTTATTGTGGGTTGATTTTAGTAATTACATACATTATTCCTTGGAATCCATTACAATTTAAAACAACTGACTAGTTTAATAGATTTATTCATTTTTCCCATGTCAAATCACTAAAATAAAATTTAATAGATTATTTCATTGTTACAATATCTTTAACTTCCATTTATGTGTGGTGCCACACAACATAAACATATTATATGCATCATTAGTATATATTTACATTCAATCCTTGACATAGGCATACATTTTCTTTATTTTCCCTACACAAACCTTCTCACACAATACGATAATTATATCCACTAAAACATCTCAAATTTTTTAAAAAAAAACATTTTATGCACTGATGACCAACCATTCCCTTTGTTTTCCTATCAACATGCACATGGACTAAGTTTGACATTTGACTTAATATGTAATGATAAAAATATTTATGATTGTTATTTATTCAAGCTTTGGGTGCCTTTTTAAAAAAAATTGATTTCAAAGGTTTATTTTAGTGTGCTCCAAAAAAACTAAGATTATTTCATATTTATGAACTCACACCAACAATGACAAGAATGGAGATCTTTGGATGAAATCTGGATGCCTCATTGTAGTTAAGGAATACCTTGTCATTACCTTTAACCACATTAAAGTGAAATAAGAAATAGTTACTCTAACGAAACTAAGATTATTTTATAAGTTTTTGGGTTGAGAGCCACATGAGCCAAATCTGAGATCTTAGGTTTTAGGACATTGAAAAAATGAGAGAAGTGGATATTCATTATAGATCAAGAGGCTTCTTCTTTGTAGTATTCACCTCTGAGAAGATCGAACTCAAGTATTCAAATAGGGGTCATGGTTCTTTGGTAGATTAGAGCTCTTTATGATACCTTGGAACCCCAAATTTAATTTCATGCAAGAAGATCCAAAAGTTGTTTCAGTTTAGATAAGGCTATTTAACATCCTCATAATTTATAGGTAGAATCCATTTTTAATTGGAATGATAACTCTCTTGGAGTAATGACGGGTATTTCTATTAAAACTATAGCAAAAAATATATTATTTATGCTAAGATATGTGCTCAAATGGGTGTGAGTAAACCCCTTCCTAAAAGGATCTTGTCAAAATATCTAGAAGAAGACATGTGTGAGCATGTTATTAAATATGAAACGCTTTCCTTTTGATGCTTAATATGTCGATCCCATGAACATCTAGCTTGGGATTGTCTTGTAAGAGGAATTGCTGAAAAGAAGATGGAAAAAAAAGATTTTGAAGAAGTTGTCAAAAAAGGAAAAACGAGCTTTGAATTAAAATAATTTCTAAGAGATTAGAAAGAAAGGGAAATGAATCCCTAAACCTTCCTCGTATAAGAAGGCAAAAGCTCAAGATGGGTCGAATTACAACTCTTTTATAGTTTTAAGTTCCACACTTGATGATGAAGTGGCTTGAGTAGAATTATATATGGGCATTAAAAATACAATGAATATTTTGGGGTAATAGCTGCCTCTACTTCTATATAAGAGCTTATTGAATTTACATCCAAGAAATAAGCAAGAAGATATGAATAAGATGGTAATAGCTGCCTCTACGGATCTGCTGTAAAGAGCACACTAGTAGCTTCTCCTGTAGACAAAAGACTAGTAACTATAATTTCAGGGTGGAGATTTTAACAAGATGGAGAAGGAGAAACAGCAGATTCACGTTGTGATGTTTCCTTGGCTTGCATATGGCCACATAAATCCCTTTTTACAGCTGGCCAAGAGCCTGGACAATTATGGTCTCAGAATTTCTTTCGTCTCTACTCCGATTAACATTGCGCGGATTAAGCAGCAGATATCGCAGACGAGAGTCGTAGCGGTGGAGCTGCCTATGCCCTTCGTGGAAGGCCTGCCCCCAGGCGTTGAGTCTGCGGCAGATCTACCAAAGATTGAAGAAGGCTTAGGGTTGATACCGCTATTCATGAAAGCCATGGACCTTTTGGAGAATCCTTTCGAAGCGCTGCTGAAACTGCTTTCACCGGATTTCGTGATACATGATATGTTGCAGAATTGGACTCCTCGGGTTGCGGCCAAGCCATCAATTCCCACGATTACTTTCATTGTGACTTCGGCGCCGACCACAAGTTACACGATCGGAAAACAAGCGAGCCAGACAGGAGAGGCCAACGGCCGAATATCTGACTTTTCCGCCACCTGGGTTCCCTTCATCACTAATCCGCCGTTGACTCTTTGAAACGTGGAAGGCCCTGCCGCTTTGAAATGAAATGAAATGATTTTAATTACGTTCACGAGACCAAACAGTGTAAGGGACCACCAATTACACTGAGTATTACAATCAGTCAAAGATTCTTAGGATCCGATGTATCTTTTAGAATGTTGCTCCGTCTCTTGTTGAACTGAGTTAGCATCTCTCCCAACTTTTTAAATCTTTTTTCCTCAAATATCTCTACTATGCAACCATCTCTTAAATTTTTTGCATGTTTGGCTCATATGTCTACATACTGAGGACATTCCAAGATGAAGTGCTCCTCCGTTTCAACTACCCATATAATGCAACAAACACAAGCCCTCTCGTCCCACTACTCCTTAGGGGTTGTCCATCAACCTGTCTCACATCAGAGTCTATGAGAGCCAGTGCTTAATTGAGCAATGAGGATCTTTTCCCTCCAACTGATTTCAATCCCTGTATATACTTTTTCATTTTGTTTGTAGTTCGGATTGAACATTGAGATATAATGTTTCTTTTCTTGCTTGTCCCCTCCCTCCACATTACTATTCTGAATTTTTCATTCACATAGTTTTTATGTCTTTATTACAATTTGGACATTCAGTTAGGTTGATATACCATCTATTCATCCCCCTATAATTCTACCTCATCCAAGTTTTTTTCCTCCTATGCAACTCTTTATGTCTATTTATGTATTTTCTTGCTTTATCAAAAGATCGAAAAAGGCGATGACCCCACCTTTATGCTTCAAAGGCACTTCTTGGTGATAATCACTACACAATTGTGTGTACTTATTTGGGGTCAATTTTTAATGCCTCCTTGGAAATTACAAAACTCAAGTATAACAACTTTCTCTCCACACAATATTCACAACATATTTCTTAGATTTGCCACATGCTCTTCCTTTGTCCTTATAAACACTAGAATGTCATCCAAGTACACAATTACATATATTTATTAAGAATGGTTTTAACATTTTATTTTACAAACTCATGAAAATAATTGGTGCATTGATTAATCCAAGTGGCATAGCTTACCACTTTTACATTGGTTGCTTCATTTTTTATTTTGACTTCCACTTATCTCCTTCACGAATTATGATCTAGTGATATCCACTCTTATCTTACTAAAGTAATTTTCAATAATCAATAAATTCATCATGTCATTCATGTGTGACAACAGAAACATATACTTGTTTGTGAACTTGTTAAATGCTCACGAGTCATGCATATGTGCCATTCTCCATATTTATTTATTATCATTATTGTGGATATTATGCATGGACTTAAAGTTTCCCTTATCAGCGATTTATTTAATAATTCATGCACTTTCCTTTATACGTATTCATTCTCCATTGGCATCATCCTATGCACAACCTCCTCTGGTAAACTCGTCATGGGATCATATCTATGTGGTGACCAATGCTCCTCACTGGTTGTAGTTTTTCTTGCAAGTCACTTGATATAATGTTCGTGAACTCATCTAGCAAATCCTTCACTTCATGTGGAAGTGTCCTCTCCATCCCTTCATTTCTTTTTGTGCTAGCTTGTTATGCCATCTTTGGTATGAGTGCATAATATACCTCTTCCCACTCTTCTTATCTCAAGAACTCTTTACTCGACACCATCAACACTCTTGTGCAAACACTATTACACCTCTTTCTTCTTCATTCTTTAAGAGGATTAGGTTATATTTCCTCCCATCCTTATCCAAGGAATAAGTATTCATCTTACCATCATGTATTGCCTCAACATTACATTGCACCACACCTCATCCTTGTAGGCACCTATCTATAATCTAATAAGGCATTTCTCATCAGCTAACACTTGTTGAATCTTCTTCAAACATGAAATTGTGTATTGGTTTGGGTACACTACTCTCTTCAAACCCAATTTTTTAACCGTCTCTTTTAAGACCAAGTTACCTATGTTGCCACTGTCTACTATCATTTTGTAGCATTTACAACCTGACTTGCATGTGGTATGAAAAAGGATTTTGGTTTTAGTTGGTTCCTTGTCTTCCCATTGTGGTTTCAACAAAATTCATTTTCACATCAATGTTTCTCCATGCTCAGGTTTCCTTTGAATGATCCATTATTCTAATCATCTATTTGTCTACATGCACAATGTGTGTATCAACATGTGTCCTTCTACTCCCTTCACTTCTCACCTACGGGCATTCAAAAGCTCGATGCAATGGTTGTCTATCTCAAAAACTTATTCCTAGGAATATTCTTCCCCTTCCTCTACCAAATCTACCTCATCTTTGAGATTGGTAAAATCTACTTTATTTTTGCACACTCTCTTGCTCCAACTTTGGCATCCCACATTGGTCCTAAGTATGTGAATCATTTTGTGCCATGAATTTTGTGTCTTGCCTTGATTGGTTGATTCCAACACTTCTTCCTCCTCGCGTAAATATTTCTCTAACCCACATTCTACTTTGTTGTCTTTGTGATAACTTCTCCTAAGCCTTAAGTACAAGATAATAAGCTTCATAAACTATTTGTATCTAGACCATACTTAGCTCCTTTTAGATTCCAAAGCATAATCTATTCAGATCACACTCCCTTCTCATTATCTACCTTTCTATGACCAGACTTGATAGTTATCATGTAGAACTCTTCAATGTACTCTTTAAATGACATCTCCTTTTATTTGAGATTCTGAAGTCTTTTAAACAACTCCATCTGGTAGTGTCCAGACAATAATTTCCATCTCATTTTAACAACCATCTTGTCCCAAGATTTTATCTCAAACAATTGAGAGTTTCTTATAAAAATTGTGTTTATTTTCTCAAAATGATCCAAATTTTTTTTGCACCTTAGATGCTCATGCATTAATAATATTCCTCTTACATAATAACATCCCCCTCTGGTTTTCTTGTCACCTTAGAAAACAATATTGGATCATCTAAAATAGCATGGTTCACAAGAGAAACACAATAATTCTAACAGTGAGTACAAAGAGGATCATAAGTATCTCTAAATAGATAACCCATCTACTTACAGGGTAGTATGGCCCATTTGGGCATAGACTGAGGAGCATGTGGTGGAGGTGGTGGTGCAGAAGGATCATCAGTGGTATCATTGGTATGAAGAAGTAAGTCCTCATAAGAAGATG
The DNA here is from genome assembly GCA_037957365.1 of Torreya grandis. Taxonomy (NCBI): domain Eukaryota; kingdom Viridiplantae; phylum Streptophyta; class Pinopsida; order Cupressales; family Taxaceae; genus Torreya; species Torreya grandis. Next base: position 364,486 of record JARHVA010004616.1, on the reverse strand, counting down.
AAGAATGAGGATTAAACGATGGAGAGAATTAGATGTTATTTCTAGTGGAATGAAACTCTCATCAACCCTGACATCATGTTGAAATATAACATCATGAGTGACTAGGTTGAGAGGTAAAAAGCCTTAACATACTCAAAATGAGCAATGAATATTAGCGATGTGTTATTGTTCTCCATAGACTTGCACTTATCATTAGGAGTAAATACACATGCCTTACTTCCAAACACATGAAATCCAAATACATTAGGTTTGATACCTAGCAAAGCTTCTTAAAGTGTCTTATTCTTGTATTGCCTTGTGGGGTGTATGGTTCTAGATATGCCTCAGAAAATTAATTCTTTCAAATCCAAATTCAAATTTCATGTCCTTGGAATAGATTATTTGATTCTCCATCTCCTTCAAGGTCTATTCTTCCACTTAGTAACACCATTTTGTTGTAGAGTATAAGGCACCATGAATTGATTCAAGATGCCATGCTCAATACAAAATTATTGGAAGGATTTAATCACATACTTTGTCCCATTATCTGCATGTATCTTCTTGATTTCTTCTCAAAAAATGCCTTAAATGCATTGAATTTCACAAGAACTTCACTTTTGTACATAAGGAAGTATACCCATGTCATTTAATAGAAATCATCAATAAAAGCAAGTATATATTTTTCTCCAAAAAATAACAAGTGGGAAATGTCATGAGATAATTGTGCACCAATGCAAGAAGAGCTTAGACTTAGAAAGTCTACCATTTTGGAAAAGGGCCCTGGTATTGTTTTTTGAGCATGAATCCTAGACAAACACTATCGATACATGAGAGTTTAAGAAGAACAATCACCAAGTTTTGTGTTATGATATGCTGCAAATATTTGTAGTTCATGTTATCAAAACATTCATGCCACAATTTTCTCATTGAATCAACATAAGCAACAAAACATAAACTTGTAGAGGGCTCAAATTTCTTAAAATTGTATAGAAGTGAACAATGATCAATAACACTTGTTACAACTAAAGCCTACGTATACTATAATTCTATTATTATAACGTTATGTGGATAAAATTACACAATCTTCCCGTTACAAGAATTATATTTTTGATTAGAAAGCAATTTTTTGGAAATTTTAGGAAGAACAAGTACATCATTGATACATCCCATTTTACAGGTGAATTATGTTGGAGCCCAAAACACCAACTCGAGTATAGTTTCCAACTACAATATGAGAAGTACTACAATCATAAAGAGAGGAAAAAGGACTACAAAAATGTGTTAGATGGTGAGAAGCAACGTAATAAAAAATATAGCTACCATATTATGCATTGAATGCCCTCACAGAAAATGCTTTCCATTTGCTTGAAGAAGGAGGAGCTAACATAAGAGGAGAGGAAACAAATATAATGTGTTGTTTTAATGTTACTTGTAAAGCTTCCATTTTCTTCCAACATTTAAACTTAAGATGAATTTTCCCTCCACAAAATATGCAAGGATCATACTTCTTTCATCTACCTGGTTTGTTAAGATTAATGGAATCAGGAGACTCAAAGGTAGATTTTATAGGGTTATTTGAGGGCATTGTCTTAGGATTAGGTTTTCATTTTTCCTTAGAAGAAATAGCAAAAAGTGTGTGAATAGTAATGGGAAGAGTATCAAGAGACATCAACTTGGTTCTCTCTCTAGTTAGTCATTCACAAAAAAGCTCAAAAGAGACATTTTAAGACCGATCACCTAAAGAATCCATTGTAAATTAGAACGTGAAATCAAAGACATTGAATGGACCTTTTAATTTTGACAAAATCATTACTATAGGCTCTTTTTAATTCTTATCTTGTTCATAGGCTTTTAATTGTGCTCTAATGGATTTGAAATTGGAAAGGAACTCTTCAATTGTGGGAAAGTCAAATACCTTGTCAAATGTGTCCTACACTTATTTTGGAGATTTAAATTTATAATATGAAAAAATTAATTGTCTCACATATTAAGATTAATCAGAACTAAGCATACACATACTTATTTTATTTGAAAACAAACAATTAACTCCCTTTTTTTTTAAAAATGTAGACCCCTTACAAAATAAAAACATTCACCCTCACGAAATACACGCCACTTAAAATTAAATCGATCCCCCTTATTACACAGAAATTGAGCTTTCTTTCTTTCTTTCTTTCTTTTTTTTTTTTTTTTTAATAATATTTCACACCACAAAAATGAACGAAAGGTGGGGTTTCAACCCCTTCACCTTTCTTAGGTTTTAGTGAAATAGTGTTTGTCATTGCACCATAGTTTGATCCAAACCATAGGTCAATCGGTAAAATTATTTTTAAATTTTAAAATGATTTAAAATTTAAAAATAAAATGAAATGAACTGGCCGTGATGGTTAGTGTTGGAGGGGTCCACCGTGCACGCAGGTGGGTGGCAAGGAGGCCATATAAAGGAAGAGGTGGACGGGCCATATGCCTCTCAATAATTTTATTATATTTTTTTAAGACTTCGAATCCATGTATTGACCCTGCAATTTTATTTTATTTTAAACATTGTACTTAGTCCTGGTTTTAAATAATAATTTAAAGAAGGTTAATTATTTGTAAGTTTAGTATTAAAATAATTAATACTAAGTATTTAAAAATAAGGTTCACGGGTTGGTTCATTTCTTGGTAATTTTTAGAGATAGTTTTGGTCATGGGTTCAATTTTCAACTTACTCTCAGTATATAGTGAAGGCATATTTTATAATGCCCAAAAATTATAGGGGGCTCACATTATATTAGAGTAGACAACTTCAGGGCGCTGAGTTAAACCATGATTCCTCAATACAAACAAAAAAGAGTACTTATAAAAATATATTTATCTTTTAATCATTTTTATAATAAATTATATAACTATAACTTGGACAAAACTTTTGGCACACTTAGGGTGGGGTCCCATGGAGGTGATTGTTGCTCCTAATTCAAATGTGCATTAACTCCCATGGGATATCTTCCAATTAACTACAGGGTTAAATCAAATATTTCCCCAGTTTCACAGAGCTTCAAAAATTTTATGTATATTATTTATATGACGGGGGAAAGGGCAGGTTGCAAATTTCCTCCCCCTGTCTAAATTTTCTTTTTGACACTTGGCACATTGTTGTTATGTGAAACAATTTATGCAAGATTTTTTTTGGAGGGAAATTCATCTATATTTTTATGAGTGCACGATTAATACTTCACTACCATTTCCCTGAGTGCAAAAGCGTTAATGCTAAAACTGCATCATTTGTATTTGTAGATTACCATTATATATTTAAACTATTTATTTATCTCTTTTTTATTTTGCTATCCATATTTCTGACCTTATTTTGAATTCCTTTTTATAGATGCTTAAGGGTAAGTGCATGGAGTTGGGGGACAATTTCATGGACATTTACCGCAATGTGATTGTATTAATTAATAACACAATCATGTTATTTAATTAACATTATCACATTACTTAAGGCTAGGATCAGGATTGTCAAGCCATAACATGATTGTGTTGCTTAATAATGTAATCATATTATTAAATAACGTGATCACATTATATTAAACTGTAATGCAATTGTGTTATTAATGCTAACACGATCACATTAATAATGTGATCACATTAATAATGTGATCACATTCCCTGTGTCCCCCCAAAAAATATATAGAAACTTGAACATAAAATGTATTCATTTTTCATTTGCATTTTCTCCTCTTAGGTTGCTCCATGATCATGTTTTGTGCAAATCAATGCTAGGAAGTGCCAGAATTCACCCCACAGGCTTGTTGATCAATGATGCCATTGCATAGGAGAGGTAAGTCATCAAAATCTTCTTTATTTAACTAATTTTTCATAATTTTCATTGTTTTTAACCCATGTTTTTAATTATAATTTGTTTTTTTTACATCTTATCCTACTAACCCTCCACAAAACCCTGCAGTTCCTCCTATTCCTCCACCTAATCCTCCTACAGTTCCCCAAAACCCTCTAGTCATCAAGATTTTTTGATTGACAATATTATCAAAAACAAACTTGAAATTGAAGACCTAATTGACATAATGAGAGATCCCAGTTCAACCAACCCCCACCACACGTAACTAGTTGATTCCCTACATACCTTATTAGGTCAAATTGATTCAATATCGAGTCAAATTGATCGATGGACCTCATATAGAGATACTTGTAGGGCCTATTATGCTAACAAGTTGTCATCCCTTCAGGTCAAGAATTTAAAATTTTCAAACACCAACATTTATGCCCTATTCATCGACCCGACCACCAATGCGCCCTTTCTCGTAAAAACCAAACATTTTCCTATCCATCGCTATGTACATAACTTAATCACAACCAATTTTTGGGATTGATGGTGAATGGTCTTTGACTATCCACCACGTAACAACCATGAGGTCCCTTTATATTTTTTGAGGAAACTCTACCATGAGTTTGTCCTCAACCAGATTCCTAATTATTTTGATTTTAGTGAGTTTCAGGGTTGAGGAAAAGGCTTTACACAATATCTACTAGGTGCACATCATGTGCTTAATCAACCTACATGGATTCATATCCAAAAGCCTCTTGATCCTGATATCCCCTCTATGGTTCAGTAGGTCATGGAGATAGACACTCTCCATGCTCTTAGCTCACTAACTAATACACTCATTCAGCATACGAGTAGGCTTTCATAGAGTGATGCTACATATACACCACAAGCTACCTGACCCTGACCCACCCTTGTATTTCATGTGGAGCTATATGTATGGGACCTTATGATGATGATGACATCGGTGGTTCAGAAGGATTAGATCATATTCTTATGAGTGATGAGTTTTTAGCACACACATTTAGCATACAATCATCAGTCACCACACAGATGTAGGTATATTTTATATAAATGTCATGTTAAATTTAAGTTATATTTGCAAATTTAATTTCTAAGCCAATAATTAATTTACATAAAAATTTAATATAATATATATGTAATTTTTTATGTTGTAGGATGTGACAGTTCCTTCATCATCACAGCCAGTATTTATAGCATTTGATTTGCCATAGCCATTGTTTTCATATTTAGATCCAGCTGCTGGGCCATCCATAATTGCTTCTGCCTCTGTTAGGATGACACCATTTACATATATAGAGGTAAAAATTGTTTACATATGTTTTTTGCTCTTTGCATTTGCTATGACTATAATTGTTTACATGTACATGTTGATGAGTGATGTGGGATATGATTTCTCTAATTTTATGTCTCTTGCTTAATCCTACGTGGGTGATGTACCTCCCACTATTTTTTAGCTAGATAGAGCCTAACCTCCCCTAGCCTTAATAATCTCATTGAGAGTCTTCACCTAAGACTCTAAACCAACCACATTTTCCTCTAGGCCAACTATCTCTCTCTTATTATGAGGAAACTCCATGTATATGTATGATAAGTAGGGAGAAAAACATATGTATGCTTGCTTATTCTCACATGGAGAACCACATCTACCAAAATATTATTGAGGCTCAAATAATCCTCACCTAAAAAATCCTAACCAAAGTGTCTTTGATCATGCTCCACCACTAAGTGATTCACTCTAAAACAATATAACAAGAGAAGACATTAGATCTCCAGTCACATAAAGAAACAATAACTAAGTAATAAATTAAAAATTAACATAGAAAGTAAATAAAAATAAACCAACTCACTACTTTATTTGGGTAACTTTATGTTAGTCTAGTTATAATTCCTAATTGGATCTCATCTTAGCATTCTCCTCCTATCCTATTGGTTCCTCTCTAATAAGTGTATGCTCACCCTTGTATCCCCCTAAACTTCATCTCCTCACCCTCTATCCTATGCTTGTTTCTACATCTAAGTATCTACATTTTATGGTGGTGGTTGTACTTAATGTTGGCATCCTACCATAATTGTAACCTAGACATAGGATATTTTTCTAAATGTACTCCTCCAATTAGTACTCTCCCAATTCTATCTGTGATGGTAGTAGAGTGTCTACCTTATTCACAAACTATCCTAAAATACCCTAATATAGTAGAACGACCAAATATATCATTGTCAGTGTGCCCACCACTCATGGAAAGTCTCTCAATGATGGCATACCTATCCAACTAGAAGCCCCAATGGCCCCCATTATCCCAATCTCTAACCCTCACTAGTAAGGGGTCATGTGCTCGTACACCTAGCCCATGATGAGTGTAGGGGTCATGTGATTGTACACCAAAGTATTAGACCCAATTAACAACTCTATCACAATCCTCTAGCAGGCCACAACCCTACCTTTAGCTGACAAGCCTAGTATCCTAATCACAACCTTAAACTATTTTACATGACACATCCTAGTTAGTCAATAGGTCAAGTAAAGGAATCTACTTGATGGGACAACAATCCCCACCTATATAATCTAAAGTATCCCTATTGTATATAGTGTGGCCAAATCATTAGTCATTAATTTCTCTTTAATCCTAGGATTCCAATCATACTTCATCACTCTACTTCATCAAATTTAGGCCCACCTTTTTAAAACATAATTTAAAATATCCACAAATACTCTAAGTTAATCTTGAAAATTCATCCAAAAGGAATTAGTTATGGGGGTCCAAACCTAAGTCAAACCCCTATTTTTAGACAAGTAATAAATCAACAACCAATATAGTCCAACATGTAATATAGCATAAAATTAAGATCTTGACCCAAGTATATTTATACTTATCATTTTGAAAAAAAAGAAACTAGTATATTATATATTCCCTTTCATAGTTTTAATCCTCTAATTTTGGTTTTCATACAAGGCTACTACTCTAACACTTCAATAGATGGCTTATAATTTTAGATCTAAGTGTATTTTCATGTGCATGTTTGTCTTCTTCTTTCCCATAATGTGTCATTGCATTGATGTACTTATATAGATAGATATTTTATGTTTGCAAGTGCTTCTATTGATAATTTTGGTTTCCATATATAAGATTTGATGTACTTTATATCAAACTAAGTGCTCAGCCTTGTCTAAATGAATAGTTGATGGCTGGTACTGACACTCCTCCCTCTCTATGAGCTGAGACAAACATAGGCATTATTATTTTAATGTCATCTACATAGGCATGACAGAGGTATATATTAGTTCTAATTTTGAATTGTAAAAATAGACTTGTTTTAAAAAATTTAGTACATGTGTACTTGGGGAAAATATAACTTATGTTTATGTATTATATATGCAAGGTTATCCTATGACAACTGATAGTCCTAGTCAGATGGCGATTGGGGTAACTTCTCATGTTTCTCTTGTATTTCAGACACCTCTTCAGATAGCTGAGCCTACCATTGACTTGATTGAGCGTGAAAAATAGATTGAGCAGGATCTCGATCTTGTAGGAAGTGCACATGTTTAAATGATTTTTTTTATTGTAGTTTAAAATTAATTTCTTAATAATTATGAGTTTATTTTATGTTAATTTTGTAATAATTCTTGTATTTGAATAGGCTCAGTTATAAGCAAGCTATGAGCATAGGACCCACAATTGGACCTTAGAGAAATCCAAGGTGTTAAAGGGGTCTACATATACTAGTAGGGCATCCTAGGGAGATTCTTCTTTGAGGAAGGCAAAGAGAGGGAGGCTATTTGATGAATAGGATGGCTTACGCACATGAGATGTATTTTTCTGTATGTCTATATGGTAATTGATGCATTTTTGGAATTATATATGTGCATGTGACATTCAACTAACACTATATACTATGTTGATACATGTAATTTTTTGTATGGCTATCACATCCTAATCTATGTATTATTGATATGGACATGTATGTGCCTATATTGTATGTTTATCATGGATTGATATATACAATTTATAATCAATTTTTATTTCATTGTGAGTTATTTTACATTGTTATTTTGATGTTCCAAATTATTATCTATATCACATCTCATATTTAATGGTGTACGCACACACAAATGAGGATTAATTTTTTTTCTTTTTAATGCTATAAATCTTGGATCTTACATTTTTTTTAAATTATTTTTTTTAAATTTCATTGTGTGTAGTGGAAATGACTAATGACACTCTTATCATTTAGGTTTAATGGCCTTATTCTCTTTGTACCTACTTCTTGTATGTGTTTTTGAAGTAGAGCTTTCTCAATAGCTTGCTGGTGTTCAGGATCTTGATCAAAGGTATTTTTATCTAATCTTTTGTATTCACTTATCTAATACCTTAGGACTCCCTATCATGCTCATATAACACAATTCCAAATTTTGATCAGATCTCTCTTTTATCTTTTCTCATATTTCTCTCTTTAGCCTTTATCTTGGCTTGCAGCCATGTTTTAGGGAAAACCTCATGTTCTATTCCATTCTCAGACTCTTCAAGGAAAAATAATTAGGTTTTTTACAACCTATCTAATCTTTTGTATTCACTTATCTAATACCTTAGGACTCCCTATCATGCTCATATAACACAATTCCAACTTTTGATCAGATCTCTCTTTTATCTTTTCTCATATTTCTCTTTTTAGCCTTTATCTTGGCTTGCAGCCATGTTTTAGGGAAAACCTCATGTTCTATTCCATTCTCAGACTCTTCAAGGAAAAATAATTAGGTTTTTTACAACCCTTTTTCATTCCATTACCTTACACAAAATCTTGGGTTAGGTTCCTTTGAAAAATCTTGTACCTCTAGGCTTACTTGACATTCCAATTAGCCCTCAAAATGCACAAAGCTCCAAGGTTTGACCATTATGGAGACACTTTGACCAAATTAAAACCATATTTAACCACCATTTTGGCCAATATTACTTTTCAATTAATTTTGGTCCTCAACTCTTCACCTAAGTTTAACTTTCTTCTTTAGCCTCTTTCTCACTAGGTCTCTTAAGCTAGTTGACCACCTACAGGGTAGTACAGTATGGAATATAGAAATTAAAAGTATGAAATCACTTTATTAACTTAATATAACCTAAGACACACTAGATTACAAATTTTTAGGAATTTTTAAGGGTTTAATCTCTTCCTATGGTCAATACCCTAAAAGTCAGGGTTTGTAGCAACTACATAGGTTGAGACTAAAAATAATTGCATATAATGTCCAACTAGGACTTTCAAGATGATTCAATTATTTTATTAGATCTATCTAACATTGTTGCATCATTTTCCTTTAATTATCAAGTCCTCACAACCCTCAGGGCATTTGTAAACAAGAAATCTCAATCATTCAACACTATATTATGTATGTTAGAAATAGGGGTATGTAGGGTCTCTAGGTTTTAAACCATAAAAAGGACTCTATAACCAATAATAATTTTATCAACACCTTATATAACTGTTATAAACCCTTCGCTATCACGTTTTGAATCAAATACAAGATTCAATTCAAAGAGTAAAGTATACAGATTTTTGAGTTTAGGGTCCTGTGAACTTTCAATGGGAAAGAGCTATGATCAAAGTGAAACTTACATTATCTTGTCTATATATATTTTATAGCAAGATTAATCTAAATATTCATACATATTTCATCTCCACATTCTCCATACAACTCAAGAGAAGGAAAGATTGAATATCATACTCTTCACCATCTACCCAGAATGGAATGTGAGGTAACAAAACCAAAATTGGTTGTTAACCCAAAATAGGGTATAGACAGGTTTTATTTGTTCTATAGGTCAACATTTTAATAGTTCAATTACTCAATGCCACCTAATAGGTCAAAGTTGTCAAAGTTGTAAAAATTGTCAAAGTTGTCAATATTGTCAAAGTTATCAAAATTATCAAAGTTGTTAAAGTTTTCAATAGGTTAATAGGTCAATATATCAATTACTCATTAATTTTTTAGGTCTTTAGTTTAATTCGTCAAAGTTTTCAAATTTTTTAAAGTTGTCAAAGTTATCAGACTTCAAGTTGTGGTTGTAAAACTCTAGTTACAATGCTTCATCAGTGAAAACTAACACCAAAAACACATCTAAGGGGGATTATAACCTCTAGGACTAGGTTCTTGGCCTTCGTTAGGCCCGATCAACAAACCCACCACCCATTTTGACCTCAATAACACCTTTCCCAATACAATAAAAATGCAATGTTTTAACCTAAGTTCAAACATGCATAAAATAAAAAATGTAAGTCATTTATGTGAACCATCAAATCCCTCATGTACCTCCTTAATCCCTCTAATTTCACTCATGAGAAATTATGTGGAAACTTTGATATCAATCCATTAGACAAGTTACAGTGACGGGTCCAAAAGTGCAAGTTTTTGTCAGTGAACAAGCAACTTCTTGAGCTCCAATTGGCATTTCTACCTTCGAGACCTCCAATTGGCATTTCTACCTTCGAGACCTCCAAATACAAATATATCACTTTTATCATGTATAGATAGACAAATTACATGTTATTGTGCTACAAAAACATTAAAATCCACCTGGAAGTGCATTTTCACCACTGTTATGGAGAGCAAAAACACTAACAATAAATGTTGTTAAAGTTCAAGTTGTGGTTGCAGAACTCTAGTTTTGATGCTTTTTGGGTGAAAAATAACACCACCAACATGTTCTATGGGTGGATAAATTATAGTACTAGATTCTTAGCCTCCTTTTAGGCCTAATCGACAAACCCACCACCCATTTTGGCCTTAAGAACACCCTTCGCAATATAAGAAAAATGTAAATTTTTAGCCTAAGTTTAAACATGCACAAAAAAAATTGTAGGTCATTTCCATGAACCATAAAATCCATCACATACCTATTTCATCCCTTTAATTTTACCCTATATCACTTAGGTAAAATATTTGAGATCAATTCATTAGACAAGTTACAGTGATGGGTCCAAAAATGTATGTTTTTGTCAGTGAACAAGCAACTTCTCGAGCTCCAACTAGCATTTATACCTCCAAGACCTCCACCTAAAAATATATCTCTTTGATCATGTATATATATATAAATTACATTTTATTATTCTTCCATGATGCTTGAATCCACTTGGAAGTGCATTTTCACTACCATTCCAGAGAGTGAAAACACTGACAACAAATGTTATCAAAGTTTAAGTTGTGGTTCCAGAACTCTAGTTCTGATGCTTTGTGGGTGAAAAATGACACTATAAACACATTTATATGGGGTTTATAACCTTTATAACTATTTTATTGGCCTCCCATCAGACCCAATTGACAAACCTACCACCATTCTAGTCTCAAGAACACCCTTCGCAATATAAGAAAAATGCAATTTCTTAACCTAAGTTCAAACATGCATAAAATGAAAACTATAAGTCATTTATATGAACCATCAGATCCATCACATACCTCCTTAAGATATATAATTTTACCCCATATCACTTAGGTGGAATCTTCGAGATCAATCTATTAGATAAGTTGCAGTGACAAGTCCAAAAATGCATGTTTTTGTCAGTAAACAAGCAACTTATCGAGCTCCAACTAGCATTTCTACCTATGGGACCTCCACTTATGAATATATTAATTTTATAACATAAATATAAACAAATTACATATTATTTTACTACCATGATGTTTGAATCCACTTGGAAGTGCATTTTCACTACTGTTCTAGAGAGCAAAAACACTGACAATGAATGTTGTCAAAATTTAAGTTGTGGTTGTAGAACTCTAGTTCTGATGCTTCGTGGCTAAAAAATTCCACCAACAACACATCCAAGGGGGAGGATAACCTCTATGACTAGGTTCTTAGCCTCTTGTTAGGCCCACTCAGCAAACCCACCACCCATTCTAGCCTTAAGAACACCTTTCCCAATACAAGAAAAATGCAATTTCAGCCTAAGTTCAAACATGCATAAAATGAAAACTGTAAGTCATTTCTATGAACTGTTCGATCCCTTACATACCTCCTTAAGCCCTCTAATCACACCCTAGAGAAAACATGCATAAAACCTAAGCTTCTGTTAACTTTAATAATATAGAATTCTTTACTGATAGTGCCAACCACGTGAAGGTGGAAGTTTATCTGGCATCACTAACCTACAAAAAATTATTAGTAAGTAGTTAAAAATGAAATTTATATATGCACTACCTATAAAATAAAAAACACTTGGTGAAATTGACTACATCTATATTTGAAAATTTAACATACCTCCATATTTCAATCTATTGAACCACTAAGACCTGATCTAACCGTGATAGTATCAAGAATAGCTTCATGATTTGACTCCTGAACTTTCCATAATTTCCTATTTAATGGCCTCCCATGATATTTTTTTAATTGAATATTCATTGCAAGAAAAAAAATTTAATAGTGTAATATCTTCCTATGCATTTCAAACTCTTCAAACAAGCATTGATCTAAATTTTTTATAAGATATCATTGAAATAAAGTTCTAATGACTACCATTGACCCAATGGGATAGTCAATATTTTCTCCATCTGTAACTAGGGAAGTCAATTTCTTCTTTCTCTCTACACACTGACACAAGTAGTAATTAGTGCCTTCTTCAATATCCTCATCTATAATAACTATAAAAACATGCCCTATACATCACAAAAAATCATTTTTAGTGACAATATGAAGATATATAAATAATGAGAATAAATTGTACATAATGAAAAATATTATACCTAGCTACACTAGATTAGATGCATGGTCAAAGTCATCTGATGATGTCATATATTAAGTTGCAATGATTTTGGAACCTGATATGTGTTGATTGGAATTAAAGGTTTGAAACTCCAATCATCCACCCACTCTTATGACTCACACTCCTTCTAAATAGAGTCCACACATACTGAACATAAACATGCCAAGTGTCTCATATTAATAGTCTAAAACCTTGCATTTGAGCTATGAAATGAGTGGAGGTCACTTGAACCCGTTAGAGTCATACAATCCTCATACTTTGCTAAGTGTTCTTCCTCCATTAACTAGAAATATATATAAATAGTAGAATTTAGTTGAGCACCATGACACATGTTCTCATTACACCATTAAACCATAGTTTTTGCATCTATCAAATGAACACCCTCTTCAAATTTCAATTCCTCCCTTTCAATAGCTCTTTATACACATGTTATAACACCGTCATGCTCCCTTTTTCCATGGCTAGCCTTGGTGAAACTCCACATGTGTTCTACACTTGTGGTAATGTGTATCCAACTCAACCAATAAAACATCTATGCATTTTTGAATTGCAATGTGTAATTGTCTAACCAAATGTAATGTTGATTTAAATTAATGTTCCTCTAACTTAACTATTCATAGAACTTCTAAAAACAACCTTGCACTATTGTTGAACAATTTGATCTTTCATCACTGATATAGAAATAGTACTCCCTTAATATTTTTCATTGTTGCTATGTACCATCAGGGGCATGCATAAATGTTATATGCACAAATATGGAAACTTGTGATGAGTTGTAATATTATGATTGAACTCACATTTGGGGTTTTGATGTGTGATTCTCTACAAAATCAATTACTAAAATAATGGAACCAAGTGGGAATGTATCCTTGCATATCTTGAAATGTTCATCCAACCATCTAGCCCTATGTGTGTGTCTTTCATAGTCATAAATAATCTTCTCCCTAAATTTAACCAAAAATTCTGCAATAGGTATCTTTTTTGTAACAAGCTCACACCTTTTATATTCTTTGCCATCTTTTACTTGATAAGTCACTAATTTTATTTTCTTAAAATAAATAATTCCCATCCAATTACACTTGTAATCTTCTCATGGATACATTTTTTTAAATTTGGCAATCCACCACAAATGTTACAATTTCCATTTAAACATGATTTGTTGTAAAATAATTACCCACTCCATATTTTATAGAATATAGTTGGAATAAATTCCCTGGCTAATTTTGGTGGCAATTCAATTCCACACTTATGAAAAATGTTAGTATGCAAAGTAAAATGAATATAGTGAAAAACATCATAGTGCATTAAAAATTCAATATGTTGCCTACAATAACAAGTGGTGCATGTGTGATTAATTTTAACATAAAAAGGTTTTTCCATCTCAAAATATCTTTGAAAAATATAAATTTGGGGATGTTTTTCCAAAAATCTAGAGTACAATTATGTTTGAGTCATATCTAATAAATGTTTTGGATGCGGTTCACAGTTACAAGAACCAACTCTTCTTTTCACAACATCTCTTGCATTGGGCAAAACTCTTGTATTGTCTTTCCAAAATTGAGCAAGTAACTCTTTAAGAGTATCAGATAGAGACTTCTCTTTTCGTGGAAGTCTACCAAAGAATGCTTAAAGCTCATTGGTATTAGGTTCATTAAGTTTTTCACATCTTTCAATTGATTTCCTTATTGTTTTTTAATTTATATGAAGTGTTTGGCTTGTTTTTGAAACCATTCATTTTTTCATAGTTATGTCACTTACTACACAAGTTGTAAGTATATTCTTATTAGCATTACAATCTTTGGTTCATGATTTTGGGCCTACAATATGATATGCATCATTTATATTTTCAATAATTTCATCGTTTTCATTATCCGTGTTAGATTTTATTAGTCCTAATATGTACATTATTGGTCTCATCTTAATCAATTTTATCAATAAAATAAATAATTGACATCTTTGACTATCATACTACAAATTATGAAATAAATTATCCCAAATTTGTTGAGCTAGTCTTCTTGAATGTTGATCGGACATTTTGTTAGGTATTGGTTTTAAATTATTTTTAACTTCAATTAAGTACTTGTCTTTTCTACACACAATTCTTGGAGGTGTTGGTAATGGTGGAATTTGTTGAGAGGGTGTTTCAAAATGGTTTTACTTTCATTGTTTAGAGGTGGGATGACATTAAATTCTTCATTGTTAATTTATTCATAATATGTTTCCATAAAAAAAAATTATGGTTAATTTCATCATTATTTGTTTGCATCAAATTTTCTTCATTTATGGGGGGTGAAGCATCATACGTAGACTCATCATCAACAAAATAAAAAACTTGGAACTTTGAATATGAATTTACAACATTAACTAATTCATTATTTTCAATTTCATTATGGTTAGTTTTATTATTAACCATTTCATTATGGTCAATTTCAACATTATTTAATTGATTACAGTCAATTTCATCATTGCTTAATTCATTATCATCAATTAGCTCATTATCTATGGCATTTGGTTCATTAATATTAGGGTTTATACCTTGTTTACCACAAACTTTTTGCATTAGTAGATTGTGTTTCTCTTTGAAATATCTAATTCCTCTGGTGTTTTTTTCTTCAACAACTTCCTCTTCCTCTTCAAACGTGATCCAGAACCCATTAAAAGGGATAATTGATAACTTTTCAAAGGTGGGGTCAAGTACACAAGTATGCAGATCTCGTAGAATGTTTTGTATGGATAGAAGTCTCAATTTGGGCTAAAAATAGTCATTGATAAGTGAGCTTATCACTAAAATAATAATAACATGATCATGTTATATAGTGCAATCGCATTACTAAATAGCATGATCATGTGAAGTTTTCCATAAGGTCCCAACACACCCAACCCATTAAGAAGCTATATAGACAATAACATGATCACATTACTAAATAATCCATTTGTGTTATGATTTCCACAAAGTCCCAGCACACCCAACCCAATGGGAAGCTGATATCGACAATAACATGATTACATTATTATTGATATAAGTTATGGGGTTGGCAATTAGCAATGAGGATCAAGTGTTGCCTATTTTAACAATAATGCAATCATGTTATTAAATAACATGATCATGTTATACTTAATGTAGATAAGGGATTAAGGATTATAGATTAAGGAAAATTAGCGCATAGGCTTTATGGATTAAGGATTATAATTTATATTTTAGGAATTAGTGATTACAATTAAGGTCCAAAGTGAAGGTGCACGTCTATGAGGACCTTTCCTAATACTTGGAGAAAGAAGCTCTGAGCATGTCGAAGCCCCAAGAAATAATAATAAGTCATTAATAAAACAATGTGTTTTTTGGTTGCCATTATACCCTAGAAGTTGCACATGCAGATTGAGTGAATTAGTCAAATGGGTCAATCAATTGTGTGATTTAGGCCAAATTGAGCACTATGAACTTAATTCCTAGAAATGATGTTAATTTCTAGGCTAAAATGATTGGTTTAAGGTTTAAAAAGTTTATATTTATGGTTTAGAGTTTAGGGATTAAGAAAGTTTTAAGGATTAGGGCTAATGGTATAGGTTTTGAGGTACATTTATACAATCATATATGTAATTCAGGTAAATTTGGGAGCCTTGAACCTATATCTATGATTATAGAATGTGAATTTGGGATCTTGATTATCCCCCACATCATCCTAGATTTAGCCTACAAAGATAATTATGGTAATGTGGTCTAATCACTAAGGTAATTGAAGAAATTTGAGCTATTTATGACACATATTTATGCCTTGATTACATTTATGTTTGCACATTTCTGATAAAAGTATAGTCAATTATGCCATGTACATGTTATACAATTTATTGAGCCATAAATTTGGTTTAGGCATTCAATTTTACCCAGATCACATAGGGAATTATACAAATTAACTAATTGGATCAATTCATGATAGAAGATTGATCTTTTAATTTTTCCCCAAATCATATCTTGCTATTGAAGACCTTCAAATTGGCCTCAAATGTGTCCTTGATTAAAATAATCAACTACCTCTCCTCCTCTTTAGTTAATTAGGTTAAACCTGAGCTCGAAATAGCCCCAATTTATTGAATAAATGCACATATAGCTAGATTTGTGCTCTAAAGGCTTTAGCCATAGGTTTAAAAAGTGCATAAATTATGACATATCATGATACAATTAGTTATATCATAGGGCATGTATGTTTGTGATGCATAGTGGGCATTAGGGCTTATAATTTAAATGTTTTAGGGATCATTATGGATTAGGTTATAGGGTTTAGGTTTAAGAACCTGTATGTTAATGTCTGATCATTAGATATGCCATGTGTTCAAACTAGATTCTTAATACAAAGGATGCTAATTGGGACTAAATTGAAGTTGGTAAATACTTGGAAAGTAAATGGTTTAAAATTTATGGTGTAGTGTTTAGAGTTTATGGTTTATGACCCTTCTATGTTTTAATGTATATACATGGTTTAGGGTACACAGGATCAATCACAAAGATAATTGAGGATAATTTGAATCACTTGGACCCATTTGTGACTATAGAATGTGTTTTTGGGTTGTCATTGTACCATGGATGTCATGTCACATGTGTAG
This sequence comes from Torreya grandis, assembly GCA_037957365.1. Classification (NCBI taxonomy): domain Eukaryota; kingdom Viridiplantae; phylum Streptophyta; class Pinopsida; order Cupressales; family Taxaceae; genus Torreya; species Torreya grandis. The sequence continues at coordinate 347,313 of JARHVA010004616.1, read as the reverse complement.
ATTGAGTGAATTAGTTAAATGGATCAATCGGTCATGTGATTTAGGCCAAACTAAGCCCTATGAACTTAATTCTTAGTCTAAATGATGTTAATTTGGGATAAAATGATTGGTTTAAGGTTTAAAGAGTTATATTTATGGTTTAGAGTTTAGGGATTAAGAAAGTTTTAAGGATTAGGGCTTAGGGTATAGGTTCTAGGTTACATTTATGTAATCGTGTAGGCAATTGGGGAAAATTTAGGAGCCTTGAACTTATATCTATGATTACAAAATGTGAATTTGGGATCAAATCAATTATCCCCCACATCATGCAGGGAATTATACAAATTGACTAATTGGATCAATTCATGATAGAAGATCGATATTTTGATTTTGCCCCAAATCATATCTTGTTATTAAAGACCCTCAAATTAGCCTCAAATACCTCCTCAATTAAAATAATCAACTACCTCTCCTCTTCCTTGGTTAATTGCGTTGAACCTAGGCTCAAAATAGCCCCAATTTACTTAACAAATGCACATCTAGCTAGGTTAGTACTCCAAAGGATTTAGCCATAGGTTTAAAAAGTGCATAAATTATGACATCTCATGATAAAATCAGTTATATCATAAGGCATGTGTGTTTTTGATGCATAGTGGGCATTAGGGAATAGGGCTTATAATTTAAATGTTTTAGGGATAATTAGGGATTAGGGCATAGGGTTTAGGTTTCAGGACCTATATATAAATGTCTAATCACTAGATAAGTCATGTGTTCAAACTAGATTCTTACTACAAAGGATGTTAATTATGACTAAATTGAAGTTTGTAAATACTTCGAAAGTAAATGGTTTACAATTTAGGGTATAATGTTTAGGATTTATTGTTTATGACCTTTCCAAGTTTTAATGTATATACATGGTTTAGGGTACATAGGGTCAATCACAAAGATAATTGAGGATAATTTGAATCACTTAGACCCATTTGTGACTATATAATGTGTTTTTGGGTTGTCATTATACCATGAATGTCATGTCACATGTGCAGATTGAGTGAATTAGTCAAATGGGTCAATTAGTCATGTGATTTAGGCCAAATTGGGCCCTGTGAACTTAATTCTTAGTCTAAATGAAGTTAATTTGGGCTAAAATGATTGGTTCAAGGTTTAAAGAGTTTATATTTGTGGTTTAAAGTTTAGGGATTATGAAAGTTTTAAGGATTAAGGCTTAGGTTATAGGTTTTAAGGTACATTTATACAATCATGTAGGTAATTAGGGTAAATTTGGGAGCCTTGAACCTATAACTCTGATTATAAAATGTGAATTTGGGCTCAATTATCTCCCACATCATGTAGGGAATTATACAAATTGATGAATTAGATCAATTTTTGATAGAAGAATGATTTTTTAATTTTGACCCAAATCATATCTTATTATTGAAGACCCTCAAATTAGCCTCAAATTCCTCCTTTATTAAAAGAATCAACTACCTCTCCTCCTCTTTGGTTAATTAGGTTTAATCTGGGCTCAAAATAGCCCCAATTTATTGAATAGATGCACATTTAGCTAGATTGGTACCCCAAAGGATCTAGCCATAGGTTTTAAAAGTGCATAAATTACATCTCATGATAAAATTATTTATATCATAAGGCATGTATTTTTGTGATACAAAGTGGGAATTAAGGCATAGAGCTTACAATTTAAATGTTTTAGGGATCATTAAGGATTAGGGCAAAGGGTTTAGGTTTAAGGACCTATATATTAATGTCTAATCACTAGATATGTCATGTGTTCAAACCAAATTCTTACTACAAAGGATGTTAATTGGGATTAAATTGAAGTTGGTAAATACATGGAAAGTAAACAGTTTACAATTTAAGGTATAGTGTTTAGGGTTTAGGGTTTATGACCCTTCTAGGTTTTAATGTATATACATGGTTTAAAGTACATAGGGTCAATCACAAAGATAATTGAGGACAATTTGAATCACTTGGACCCATTTACGACTATAGATTGTGTTTTTGGGTTATCATTATACCATGGATGTCATGTCACATGTGTAGATTAAGTGAATTAGTTAAATGGGTCAATCAATCATGTGATTTAGGACAAACTAATCCATGTGAACTTAATTCTTAGTCTAAATGATGTTAATTTGGGTTAAAATGATTGGTTCAAGGTTTAAAAAGTTTATATTTATGGTTTAAAATTCAAGGATTAAGAAAGTTTTAAGGATTAGGGTTTAGGGTATAAGTTTTACGGTACATTTATACAATCATGTAGGTAATTGGGGTAAATTTGGAAGCCTTGAACCTATATCTATGATTATAGAATGTGAATTTGGGATCAATTATCCCCCACATCATGCAAGGAATTGTACAAATTGAATAATTAGATCAATTCTTGATAGAAGATCAATATTTTGATTTGCCCCATATCATATCTTGCTATTAAAGACCCTAAAATTAGCCTCAAATTCCTCTTCAATTAAAATTTTGAACTACCTCTCCTCCTCATTGGTTAATTAGGTTTAACCTGGGCTCAAAATAGCCCCAATTTACTAAACAGATGCACATCTAGCTAGATTGGTACTCCAAAGGATTTAGCCATAGGTTTAAAAAGTTCATAAATTATGACATCTCATGATAAAATTATTTATATCATAAGGCATGTATGTTTACGATGCATAGTGGGCATTAAAGCATAGGAATTACATTTTAAATGTTTTAGGGATCATTAAGGATTATGACATAATATTTAGGTTTAAGGACCTATATATTAATTTCTAATCACTAGATATGCCATGTGTTCAAACATGATTCTTACTACAAAGGATGCTAATTCAAACTAAATTGATGTTGGTAAATACTTGGAAAGTAAATGGTTTAAAATTTAGGGTATACTGTTTAGGGTTTATGGTTTTCAACCCTTCTAGGTTTTAATGTATATACATGGTTTAAGGTACATAAGGTCAATCACAAAGATAATTGAGAATAATTTGAATCACTTGGACCCATTTGTGACTATAGAATGTGTTTTTGGGTTGTCATTATACCATAAATGTCATGTCACACACACAAATTGAGTGAATTAGTTAAATGAGTCAATCAATCTTGTGATTTAGGCCAAATTGAGCCCTATGAACTTAATTCTTAGTTTAAATAATGTTAATTTGGGATAAAGTGATTGGTTCAAGGTTTAAAGAGTTTATATTTTGGTTTAGAGTTTAGGGATTAAGAAATTTTTAAGGATTATGGCTTAGGGTATAGGTTTTAGGGTATATTTATACAATCATGTAGGCAATTGGGGTAAATTTGGGAGCCTTAAACCTATATCTATGATTGCAAAATGTGAATTTGGGATCAATTATAGCCCACATCATGCAAGGAATTATACAAATTGAATAATTGAATCAATTCCTTATAAAAGATCGATCTTTTGATTTTTCCCCAAATCATATCTTACTATTGAAGACCCTCGAATTAGCCTCAAATGCCTTCTCAATTAAAAGAATCAACTGACTCTCCTCCTCTTTGGTTAATTAGGTTTAAAATGGGCTCAAAATAGCCCTAATCTACTTAATAGATGAACATCTAGCTAGATTGGTACTCCAAAGGATTTAGCCATAGGTTTAAAAAGTGCATAAGTTATGACATCTCATGATAAAATCAATTATATTGTAAGGCATGTATGTTTTTGATGCGTAGTGGGCATTAGGGCATAGGGTTTACAATTTAAATGTTTTAGGGATCATTAGGGATTAGGGAATAGGGTTTAGGTTTATAGACCTATATATTATGTCTAATCACTAGATATACCATGTGTTATAACTATATTATTACTACAAATTATGTTAATTAGGACTAAATTAAAGTTGGTAAATACTTGAAAAGTAAATGGTTTACAATTTAGGGTATAATGTTTAGGGTTTATGGTTTACGCCCCTTTTAGGTTTTAATGTATATACATGGTTTAAGGTAAATAAGGTCAATCACAAAGATAATTGAGGATAATTTGAATCACTTAGACCCATTTGAAACTATAGAATGTGTTTTTGGATTGTCATTATACCAATGATGTTATGTCGTACATGAAGATTGAGTGAATTAGTCAAATGGGTCAATCAGTTGTGTGATTTAGGCCAAATTGAGCCCTATGAACTTAATTATTAGTTTAAATGATGTTAATTTAGGCTAAAATGATTGTTTCAAGGTTTAAAGATTTTATATTTGTGGTGTAGAGTTTAGGGATTAAGAAAGTTTTAAGGATTAGGGATTAGGGTATAGGTTTTAGGGTATATTTATACAATCATATAGGCATTTGTGGCAAATTTGGGAGCCTTAAACCTATATTTGTGATTACAAAATGTGAATTTAGAATAAATTATCCCCCACATCATGCAAGGAATTATACAAATTAATTAATTGGATCAATTCATGATATAAGATCGATATTTTGATTTTGCCTCAAATCATATCTTGCTATTGAAGACCCTCAAATTGGCCTCAAATGCCTCCTTGATTAAAAGAATCAACTAACTCTCCTCATCTTTGGTTAATTAGGTTGAACCTAGGATCAAAATAGCCCCATTTAACTGAATAGATGCACATCTAGCTAGATTGGCACTCCAAATGATTTAGCCATAGGTTTAAAAAGTGCATAAATTATGACATCTTATGATAAAAATCAATTATATTGAAAGGCATGTATGTTTTTGATGCATAGTGGGAATTAGGGCATAGGGCTTACAATTTAAATGTTTTAGGTATCATTAGGGATTAGGGTATAGGGTTTAGGTTTAAAGACCTGTATATTAATGTCTAATCACTAGATATGCCATGTGTTCAAACCAGATTCTTACTATAAAGGATGTTAATTGGGACTAAATTGAAGTTGGTAAAGACTTGGAAAGTAAATGGTTTTCAATTTAGGGTATAGTGTTTAGGGTTTATGGTTTAAGAATCTTCTAGGTTTATATATATATATATATATATATATATATATATACACACACACATGGTTTAGGTTACACAAAGTCTATCACAAAGATAATTGAGGATAATTTGAATCACTTGAACCCATTTGCAACTATAAAATGTGTTTTTGGGTTGTCATTATACCATGGATGTCATGTTGCACATGCAAATTGAGTGAATTAGTCAAATGGGTCAATCAGTCATGTGATTTAGGCCAAATTGAGCCATGTGAACTTAATTCTTAGTTTAAATGATGTTAATTTGGGCTAAAATGATTGGTTCAAGGTTTAAAGAGTTTATATTCATAGTAAATAGAGTTTAGGGATTAAGAACTTTAGGGATTAGGGCATAGGGTATAGGTTTTAGGGTCTATAAGGTACAATCATGATGGTGATTGGGGCAAATTTAAGCTCCTTGAACATAGATCTATGTGTAAAGAATGTGAATTTGGGATCAATTATCCCCCACATCATCATAGATTGAGCCTATGAAGTCAATTGTGGTAATGATTGATGTAATTTTAACCAAGTTCATCCCTGATAACCTATTTATTACTATATATAAATCATGTTAATTGGGGATAAATTGATCCAAAGGGTCAACTAAGCCTGAATATAAGGAAATTTATCCATATGATATAAATTAGAGATCCAAGTGATCACCATATTTAAAAAATAGGTATTTTTTCAACTTGATATGAAATTCGGTCCAAAGGAACTGTGTGCAAGGAATTACATTCATAAATAATGAAAATTGGGGCTTACTTGGCCCTAATTGCATACCATATTCAACCAATCAAGTATTCGGTTCCAGATGATACATAATTAGGGCTAGTTGAGGCTTGCTCGAAGAATTGTGTCAACATAATTTTAATTAGGGCCCCAATTGCACACATTATTTAAATAATTGAGTGTTATCATGAATATAATATGAAATCATGACCAAGTGAACCCTTTATAAGGAATTATAGATCCATTTTTAATAACAATTGAGATTCTAATTATTCACCAAATTTAACTAAAAAAATATAATGGTTTAATATGATCTATGAAATTTAGTCCAAACAAGCCTTGTGTAAGAAATTTCATCCTTGTACTATCAATAGGGAGCTCTGTTGGTCCCAAATACATAACATATTAAATCAACCAAGTATTTAGTTCAATTAAATATGTAATTATGGCCAACCAAGGCTCATACAAGTAACTAAATAAATCTAGTGTCAATTACAACTTCATTGGCCCTGAATATAAACTATATGTAGCTAATCATGCATTTGGTTTTATCTTATATACATAATTTGGGCCAACTGAGCCCCATGAAAATATTTTTTTCCATATAATGTTTCATTTGGGTTCCATTAGCCTCGATTGCAAACCATATTAAACCAATTGAGTATTTAGGTTCAATATGATATGTAATTTGGGCCACTCAATCCTCAAGCAAGGAATTACATCCATCTAATGTCATTTGGGGCTTTAATTACACCATTTTATCAATTGATATTATTTTCAATACTATACACAATTGAGGATAACCAAGTCCTATGTAATTAATTGGTTCTACCTAGAATATCAATTGAGGCATTTTTCACCCCATGCAATGAACTATGTCCATCTAGTTTATCCATTGTGAATATTTTTCCCTAATTGCACATCATATTTAACCAATTGAGTATTTTCTTTAGTATAATCTTTACAATTAAGAATAGTTGGTCCTCGTGCAAAGAATTCCTCAATATAATGTCAATTAGGGATTTGATAGCACATGTCATATTAGACAATAATTGTAAGACTATTAGGCATAGTGGCTCCTATTCAAGTTTAGGATGCTTAGAATATATAATGTGATCATGTTTTTAACATGAGCATATTATTATATAACGTGATTGCATTAATTATTGTGTTATTAATGTGATTATGTTATTAACACGATCATGGTATTTAAATTTAAATTCAATTCCCACACCTTTTGGCTCAATAATGGCTTGGATTCTTGAACCAAAGGGTTAGACTGTCAATGTACAACTGAGTATTGAAAGGTATGAAAATAAACAACAAATTTCAACTTTGATTGCCAAATACACTAGGAATTTCAACTCAAAAATTCAAAAACTTGATACCATCATGACGATCATTCTCTCCTCTTTCCAAAAATATGATTCTTATATTTTTTGGACTAATTTAAGGTTTTAAACTATATTTATTTCTAACTGTGCCTTTTCTAGGCCACTACATTCCACAAACATACATGACTATACATGGTTATGTAGTTTGTGTTTCATTGATCCAAGTAAAAAATTATATGGTGATGTATTAATCTTAATTATAAACACATTAAAAAAAATTGTTTTTTTTGAGGTAGTTAAGCCTGACTCACGAATGACTATCTATTTCTTTGTTAGTTTTTAGGATCTAGTTACTTGTAAAATTCATTAAAAAAAGGTATTCATTGAAAAAATACAAAAAAATATAGGTGATGTGATAAAATATTTTATATAAATTTTCCCCAAAGAGTTTCAAATAATATTAAATTTTACTAAAAAAATGGTGCACGTCACGGCTGCCAATCTACTATGTTTTCTAAAAAAACCAGAGTTCCTATTCAAATTTTAGATGTCTCACCTAGTTATACTTAACCATTTTTTAAAAAAAATAGTGTTTTGGAGACTAGACTCGAAATGATATATTTCATGTTTTGACACCATCTTCAAATTTGGAGTGTAGATATCTCAAATTTCTGAAAAATCATGTCCACAGGTAGGCCACTTTTTGTCTCGCAACTCTTTGCACTTACCCTTAAGGTGTAATCTATTTGAGGTTGTGTTAGATATATTAGACTGGATGTTGTGGTATTCCATAGAATATAAATATTTCATGATTTAAGGACTCACAACTTGTGTTTTTAATTCATTCCCTTATGTTTGTTTTAGTAATAAAATAACATTTTGTGATGGTAATGAATCCTTGTATGTACCTTTATCTGAGAAATTTGGTGGTGAGAAAAATAATTATAAAATATCATGCATGTCATAGGATAGTTGTCACTTCTAAATCAAATTGCACTAATATTAATACCAAATATTATTGTGGGCACTTTGGCATTATAGATAGTCCATGTTTTAGGGTGTTTGAATGCTTTAGTCTTGAATAAGATTGTCCACTAACCTTCGATAATTGGTATAATTCAAAATAATTACTAATATGGATTCCTACGGCCATGATGTTACATCCTAATTTATTGCTAGGCAAAATTACTTTATTACCCGTAAATATTTATAGTTTTTTTATTTGATTATTTTCTCATGAAGCTATGAGTTATATGTTGTTATGGGAAGTTGAATATTGATTTGATTACATGATTTCATTGCTATGGTTTTAGTTGTATGGTATATTATTTACATTATGATCATGTTGACTTGTTATTTAGCAATATTTGATGATATACATGTCATGGTGTTATAGACTAACTACATTCTTGTCTTGAGTTGGATGTAGGAGAGATTCATCCCTTAGAACATGATGGTGGGAGAACATCATTGGAGAGAGTGACATAGATGGATTTATTGGGGGACAACATAGGAACAACTATAAACCTAGACACATCATGTTAAATGGTACTCATTATATGCATAGTTGAATGGTTAGCATTAGTGCATTTATGATCTTGTTTACATTTAGATAATTATTTACACACATGGTTAGTTGTGTGTTAGCATAGTTTAATGCTCATATGGAATTAATCTTTTTTTTTTTTTATGTTTATGTTTTGCTAATGTGTTCATGTTTTTATAAATTTTAAATTGTGTGAACATATATGTAAACTAACCCTCATGACATTGGAATGTTTTGGGAACATAATCTAGTTGTTTTTGTGATACTTCAAGAATGCCAATTACTATTGAAAAGACATAAATAGTCTACATAATGTGATTTACTATTTTTGGATAAAATAATGTTATTAACCATTTATTATCCATGTTGCTAAGTAGGTCATTATCATTACTATTGATTATCTATTATTAAGGTATATTATTAATTAATTAAAAAAATAAAAATGTGCAAAGCCTCATAAAGGAAATAAAGCAAATAAAGTAATTGTATTTTATATTTGGAGAAATATTTATATACCAAAAAAAAGAATTGGAAACTATATAATTATAAAAAGAATAAAACAAAAAGAAAGATCATGAAGGGAAAAAACAAGCTTTAAAATAAAGTGCATCATAGAGATGGGAAAATAGAAGGAAGTAAGAGGAGAGAGAGAGAGAAAAAAAGTGGGGCAAAGGGAGGAACTTTGTCCAGACTATGCCATTCTGACACTTTTGATAGCTATGTGGTGTTATTAAGATTCTATGTGTTAAAAAAATTAGACACATTTATTATTTGTACTCAATAAGAGAATATAAAGCACATCACTTTTAGTGATCTATGAATTATAGTGATCTGGTATATAGTTTTAATGGTCGGTATACTTATATAGTTTATAATTTTTGTGACTTAGTATAAATACCATTAATGATAATCATGTGTTCGGCATCACCATAAATAAATGTGATGTATAATTCAACCAAAAACACCCTCTAATCTCCTTAGCAAAATTCATCCTCCCCTACTAAAATCATTGAAAGATTTACATGCAGTTGTTCAAACCTATGAGCATTGATGTCCATGTCATAACATGTACATCTATATTTATCTTTTATTTCACTAGTTTTGTCACTCATGAAAAGGAAAACATGATTGCAAAATTATGGAATAACTTTGAGAAAACATCTCTCAAACTCTTCCTATGCACATGTCATAGCTGACTCGCTCATCTTTAAAGATTCCTTGAACAAATGGTAGCTTTCAAATTCCCATGGCTGACAACATTCAAGGATATTTATGAATAAATCATTTCTCAATGTATATATTGGAGTAAATTTTCATGAGTCTAATTCAATATATAGATTGGAGTAAATTTGCATGAGTCCAAGAGATTGTAGTAAACCATTTGTTATATATATATATTGGATTAAATTTGCACGAGTCCAAGAGATTGTAGTAAACCATTTGTTATATATATATATATATGTTGAATACCACAATTCAAGCATGTAATATTACAATTAGTGATATGTAGATCATAGCAAATAATTGCATTATAAAGTATACAATGATTTATATTTATATATGACTCTATCAAGTAAGTGTCTTGCTTTAGTAGATCTTCTATGCAATATTATTTTTGATAAATATAGTGAACCTATGAAATTTTCAAAAGTTGCTGTTATACTTATATATACATGGAAGTATAGGTACTTGGAAGTATTATTTATACATATTTGATCCTCCACATATTTATTTAAATCGTTATGATTTCAGTGAAATTGTATTATTTAACAAGCTTAAGACAAGACCATCATCCACCACCTTTTAGATTGATCCGCTAAATAAAATTATAGTAGTTTGAAGTACCACACCTATTGTATTATTTAATAAGATATTCAAAATTTTGTGTTTCCCACGTAATCAAAATTACACTTAATCAACATTTTAGTGTTATGATATAATAGTTAACTAGTGGATACTTCCTAATCGGGGATGATTTATAGTGATGTTAGTATATCCAATATCTGAGGATAGCTAGTTAACTATCAACAATGCATATTGTTAATAGATAGTAACTAGTGACTAACTAATATAATATAGAATACTAATTGTATATATACTATGAGGATCAATATAATTTTAGTCACTATTTATTCCTCTATAGTAACGTATTCTAGCATACCGACAAAGAAAGTGGATAATTAGTTAGTATATTACTAGTTAACTATAATAAAGGGTAGTTGATATAATTAATAGAATCAAGTTAGGAATATATATTTTATAGTGATGTTGATATAATAGTAATGTATTACCTATCATGAGGATACATGCAATTAATCAACAATAGTGAAGTATGAACCATCAATCTAACATCTATGGGTTGTGATTTTAGTGCTTAGCATATAATATATTGTAGTTGAATCAACTTATAGAACTAGAAAATGTATTTATATATATGCCCTATGTGAGCAACTTTGACTAGGCACAATATCTTGTGTGCAAAATTGGTTCCTTGGGTAACCATTCAAAAGGTTCTTCGCTCGAAAGGAATTTCAAGCTAATGTTAGCCTATTATTCTTAATTAACCCTGAGTGGGCATGTCATGAGGTGAATGATAGGTTATACTCGTAATTTTTATATACCGAAAGATTAATTTAAATCAACTGAGTTAGTTTCAAAGGTGGGTTATTTTTTATTACTCTTAATCATGTTGATGATTGTGTTTGTTCTTCTTGAGACCGTCAAGGTTGAATCCACATTTTAAATCCATGTATCAATGATTGTTAGTGCATTTTGACTTTTGTATTGAGTTAATGTTATTTGATTGACTTGAGTTGCCTTCACATCTTTGATATATTCAGAGGTGATTCTTACCATGGAATATGCCCTTTGATTGTCTTTTATATATTAGAAGGTGTTAGCCATCATGAAATGTATCCTCTATTTGTCATAAATGGGTTCATGATTGGAAATAATGGAATAAGATCACGAGTTCAAAAAATGTTTAATTACTGGTGATAGACCCTGATTGTTAATTTATGAATAGAAATATGAAGAATATTGCTAGTATGGTAGAAAATTAATTATGTAATAAAATATATGTAGTATATATTATTCAAGGTACATAAATATACAAAATATAGCTATCTAAGGGCATAGATATTAGTATACATATATAATTGGTATTTATACATTAGGATGCATGCCTTTAATTATAGATCATGACTAGTAAAATAAGTCACTAAATCCTAAAGGATAGTATATTATATATTATGTATAGAAACTCCTAAAAGTATAATAAGTTACCTAAATGAAATATTATATTCATTCAAGGTATAACTTAGTTTATGAGCTATTTGATTCCCAAAAACTATTATGACTAGATGTTTGAAATTGAGTAGTGTGTACATGAAAATGAGGGACTATGAAGTAATTACTTATTGTAGGATATATTGTATTTATATCTACTTGTAGAAATTATAATATGCAGTCTAATATATATTATATCTATTTGGCATAAACTATACTTGTTGTTTGTTATTTATGTGATAACTAATATTGTGGAGATTCATTCATACATTTGACGGACTAAATGAATGCATTTTGATTATTCCTATGTTCAATATGTTTTATACCTGCCAGTATGAAGTAATCTATATGAATCTATTGTTTATATATGTATTAACCAAATCTCACATTGATGGTACTAAGTAAGTGGTGAGGTGAACTTCACATGCTTACTAGCATCATCAATTCTAGGTGAAGGTGAGCCGATCAAGTGGTGTGTATAAAATTAATTGATCCTAGAGATTAATAACTATTAAAAACTTTGGCCAAAATAATGCTTAGTTAAACATTGTCATTTCATGTGTATGATTTACATGTTTTTTAGATATTATGTTAGAATGGATTTTTTTATGGTACATGGCATGTTCGTATAAATCATACAACACATAGGTACTAGCTTGTCTCTTTGGATTCTTGAACCATCACTATCTACTCATCTATGAAGGGAGGACCATTCTCTGATAGGTGATTGTGTAGGGGATCGATGGTCTATTGTTGGTGTGTAAAGGCACTCAAATTATGCTCTCCCTCCCCATAGTAGTATTTCTTTGGAGACAACACTTGAGATTACCATAAATGCTAGAGTTTGGGGAACTCATTCTCCATGGAGCCTTGTTTCTTATACAATATATTATATTTATTATTCTTGAAACATTATCCCTAATGAGATATAATTATTTACTTATTTATACTTTGACATCAGTGGTTGCATCATTATACAAGTTGTGGCTAGATATTTATTATTACTTTCTATATTTAATTATGATGTGTTTCATATATTGATAATGATCAGTGTCTATTAGAGGTCACATGCTTATTTATGGTTAACATACTTAGAGTGTTATATATATATATATATATATATATATATATATATATATATATATATATATATATATATATTACTAATTATATTATCATGGTGAATTATAACAAAAGAACACATTAATTAATTTTAAAATAAAAATCATTTTTTCTAAGTCAATTCTAATGGGGTTGTTACATGTGGTATTAGAGTTGTGGCTCAAACTCTAGGACCTAATGAGTCCACTAGAATTTTCACATCCTTCTAGTTAAAAGAAAGGATAATGGTGAAAGCTAGAGTATTTAGATAGGGTATTTTAGATATCAATGACAATAACCCTCCACTTGATTCTAACCGATTTACCACTAAGTAAGCAACAAAGTTAGATCAAATTATCTCAACCATGAACAAAACTAGGGACCAAATTTGAGCCCTGGAATAAGAAGTTTATGGTCATGAAGAGGAAGAACATCAAAAATAACCTAAAGAGAATTTATATAAATAGGAAAACCCTTAGGATGGGAGAGCATATGTAGCTATGGAGTATCTAGAGATATGAAAAAGGTGAATCCACCTAAGTTTGATCGAATTATTTTGGGTGATAGAACTAAAGCTTGGATAGGACGTATTGTACCCATGTATGGAGAACCTAGTGACACATAGTATTATATTGGTTAAGTGAAGTGTATTTTGGAATTATAGTTCCTCAGTGCAGAATCATGCTATATCATGATTAGAGTTGTGATATTTGGTAGATCCTAATGTATGGCTTGATGATTATTCTAGGTAATAGACATCCATAATTCTTGGTCTGACTTGCCTAAAAACCTATTTAACTAATTCATCTGATGTGTGGAGCATCAGGATAACATAAGGGAATTATAAAAAGGATAATTCATAATCATATATGACCTATTTTATGAAGTGATGAGAATTGATAGTTAATTCCATGAAATATTGAGTGGTACATTGAGTGTGTACCCTTAGAAGCACTCATACCCTCTTAAAGTGGTTAAAGGGTTGGTTTATTAAGTGCCTCAATAGTGAAGATTGTATATGATGTTTGGGTAGGCTATTACATATCATAGACCATGAGTCATGAACAAGATATTCTTACCATATTTTTTTATCACTTAGATCGAACACCTCGAGAATGATTACATCCTTACTTGGTAATCAAGTCACCTCCACCACTTATGTTTTGTATTGTGAGTGTTCAAAAGCATGGGATGCTTATCACTTAATAATATGTACATTTTAGATATATTTTTATGTCTTATGCACATTAATCATAGGGGAGGGAATCCTAAAAGACCTTTTATAGATTGGCACCACCTAGTGCGGTGTGAATTCTCCTTGTAGTGAAGTGTAGTTATCTTTGTTGAGAGTTTATATGTCTTAGGATTTTTCTCATGGATTGGCATCCCATATGTTTATGTGGATTTGGAAGATATGTCATCTCACATAGTTTCATAGAGGTGAGTTTTTACTCCCTCAATTTACTTTGACATCATTATAATCCACTGAGTGTATTCATATTTTCATGATGTTGATTTAATGTTCCTTTAATCAAAAACTTGTTTCTAAAATGTTGTTTTGACAATATTCCCTAGAGTTTGTGGGATATTTTATTATAATTTTTGTTGATAGAGAAGTTATAGGAATGGAATTAATATTTTTCCTTCCGATTGTGGAAACAAGTTGTGATACTACACTTACAGGTTTGGTGTGTAATTATCTTGGCAACATGGGTTATAGTGTCTCCTTTATACCATGTGAGGGTATTTAAGAGTTTTTTTGTTGAGGTGTTAGTTCATTAATTTTCCTTTGTGGCTTTTTAGAGTTACACTTTTCAGTGTTACTTTATCTAAACTTGTGAACCTTAACCACGTGGAGTGGTG